>PVIU01005416.1:0-113866 GCA_004026605.1 Ondatra zibethicus | reverse complement strand
TTTTTTTTTTTTTTTTTTTTTTTTTTTTTTTTTTTTTTTTTTTTTTTTTTTTTTAGTTTGGACACTTACAGCTATAAACTTTCCTCTTAGGACTGGTTTCATTATATACCAAAGATTTTGATACATTGTGTTTTCATTTTCATTCACATCTAGGAAGTTTAAATTTCCATCTTGATTTCTTTAATGGCCCATTCATCATTCAGTAGTACATTGTGAAACCTCAATGAGTTTTGGCAGTTTCTCTTGCTGTTTGTTTCTACCATTCCACTGTAGTAAAACAGAATACTGGAGTTACTGAGAGTTGCTTTGTGTTCTAATATTGAACTATTTTACAGAAAGTTCCATGGGCTGCTCAGAAGAAAGTATATTCTTTTGTTTGGACAGAATATTCTGTAGGTATCTGCTAGGTCCAGTTGGTTTGTGGTGTCATTAAACTCCATTGTTTCTCTAATTTTTATCCAGATGACCTGTCTTTGAAAGTGAAATATAGAAATCACCCACTTACTGTTTTGCCACTAAACTATGACCTTATATCTAGTTATATTTGTTTTATGAACTTGGCTTTACCTGTGTTTGTGTTTGGTCATGTTTAAAGTTGAATGTCTTCTTCTTCTTTTTTTTTTTTTTTTTTTTTTTTTTTTTTTTTTTTTTTTTTTTTTTTTTTTTTTAATTTTTTTTTTTTTTTTTTTTTTTTTTTTTTTTTTTTTTTTTTTGGTTTTTCGAGACAAGGTTTCGCTGTAGTTTTAGAGCCTGTCCTGGAACTAGCTCTTGTAGACCAGGCTGGCCTCGAACTCACAGAGATCCGCCTGCCTCTGCCTCCCGAGTGCTGGGATTAAAGGCGTGCGCCACCACCGCCCGGCTTTTTTTGGTTTTTTCGAGACAGGGTTTCTCTGTGGCTTTGGAGCCTGTCCTGGAACCAGCTCTTGTAGACCAGGCTGGCCTAGAACTCACAGAGATCCGCCTGCCTCTGCCTTCCGAGTGCTGCAATTAAAGGTGTGCACCACCACTGCCCGGCTTGAATGTCTTCTTGATGGATAGTTCCTTTGAAGTGACTTTGTCACTTCTGTCTTATTTTGATTTCAAGCCTATTTTCCCAGTTAGAAGTAGCTATGCCTACTTATTTCCTAGATCCACTTGCACGAATGCTTTTTCCCATCCTTTTACTCTAAGGTGGTATTATCTTTGGTAATGAAATGTGCTTCCTGAAGGGAGACTTAAGTGATGTCTGAATAGCCTTTCTTCTTGAGATGTGTAGCAAGTGCTCTACTCCCTTTGTTATCTCCAAACCTTTTATCGGTGAAATTTAAAATATCATAAATTAGGTACACTATGTACAAGTTTTTGTAATCCAGGTTTATAAATATGAAAAATGGGGCTTTCTGGGAGATATGACAGTGGTGTTCCCAAATTTCTCATAAAGGTTGATTTGTTGGTGCTGATCTGTGATTAGACTTTCCATATTTTCAAACCTTTGCAAATCCCTTTCCACGTGTGTATACCAGTACCGACAACACCAGTATGCGTCCATGAGACATGGCCCTCATTGAGTGCATTCAGAAGCCGGAAGTCAATTTTAGAATTCTATTAGCCGAAAGGCTAGAATGTCTTTAGCATGTCATTACATTGCAAATCATTTCCAGTAGAAGCTCCTTAATTGCACACCAAATGGATTTGGGAAAATGGAAATTTTCTCTACACATGCATACAGGCCTGAAAAACATTGCTCTGGTTTGAAATTAGAATACATTTCTGGGAATTTGTGTAGGAATGAAGATATCACTTTGAAAAACACATCTTTGACAGTGCAGGCCTGACATGACTTGCAATTCAAACAAATTTCAGTTCTCATCAGAACGATTTTATCACAGTATGTCTCACAGAAGCAATTTTCCCTTGTAATTTTAGTTTAAAACATTTTCAAGTCTGCAGCTAAAGCTAATTCCACAGCCCTTCAAAGTTCATGGACAGTGGTTGAGCACAGATCTTTCAACCATTTAAAAATTCAGAAGCCATTCTTAAGATGAGAAGTGTCCCAGCACAAGCTAGTCTGCCGTTCTACCCCTGACCTCTACAGTCTTCAGGAACTGTGCTCTGAGTGAACGTGCTTGCGTGCCAAAGCCTTGCAACCGATTGTTAACTTTTAGAAACTTAGTCAATGTGTTAACACCCTGATGTGATGATTTATTGCATATTGTGCATATATCAAAAGCATGGTATTTTATTTCTTATAAATTCATATAATTCAAAAAATCAGAAATTAGCTTTTTTGATTTACATTTATTTGAATAATATGAAATATCTTTACATAATTGTAGGGCATTTATATTTATTCATCATAGCTGTCAGTTTATATTCTTTTTATCCATTTTTATTGCAGTAGAATTTTTATTCCAGTGACCATTCTGCACACTACAGAACTTACTCGGTAATTTCCACTGCTTTCCCTGAACACCCAGCACTTCTCCCACAGGACAGATCTGCCATCTCCTCACAGAGTGCTTCATACTTTGCACACATATGCACAGATGTGCACACATATGCACAGATGTTCACGCATATGCACAGATGTGCACATACTGCTGCTTCCCCCTCACATAACTCTCACAAAACTTCCAACATTCAGATCAAAGATCACTCCTTCCTTTAGCTCCAGTGTATACAAAAGCTGCCATTAAAATCTATAAAGATTTCTGTAATTAACAATTGTCCTATAATGATCTGTCTCTCTACTAGAGTCAAAAAATTGAGAATGGAATTATAATTCATCTATATTATTTATAACCTGGGTTTAAAAAAATCATAGTATTAACATTAACACATATTTTCTAGGCTTATAAAAATAAAGTTCTGTGTAATATTCCTTGTACAGAACTCAGGTTAATACGTAGTCAAACTCTCTCAGAGCCAGTGCAATGACATGAACTAATAGGACCAGCTATTTGAAAGGCAGAAGAAAAAGGATCATTTAAACTGAAGAATTTGAGACCAGTCTGGACCACATACCGTGTGTGTGTGTGTGTGTGTGTGTGTGTATGTGTGTAGACTGCCTTAGCCTCTAAATCCTTAAATATACATACACACAAGGCACAGCTAAGGTTTTTATTTTTAATGAAACTGGTTTTTGATTATTAGAAAAATGCTTTTTGCTTTATGGCTTAAAATAGTTACACCTGTGGTCTTTAAGAAAATTAGACTCTGCTAGTAAAGAATACTGATAAATTTAAAACAGAAAAACGAATGCTCATTGGCCATATCTATTTTCTTATCTGAAACTACAAAGTAGTTTCAGACTCTACTTTGTAACTTTATCAAGATTTCTTTTTAATCAATCCTTTGTCTTCTTTGTTTCCAAAGGATATTCATTACCTTGCCCTGGATATGGGTGAACTGGCACTGGCTGAAGTGGCGAGAAGAAGAGCATGTGACATTGATGTCGCGTCAGTATCCTCTGGAGTCGGTAAGGACTATGCACTTTGCTAAAGTGCTTTGGTTTGGGACCTGGAGAAATGAGATGGTTCAGCAGCTAAGAGCTCTGGCTGCTCTTCCAGAGGACTCGGGTTCAATTCCCAACACCAAATGGCAGCTCACACCCATCTGTAGCTCCAGTTTTAGGGGACCTGACACCCTCAAACAGACATACATGCACGTAAAACAACAACACACATAAAATATTTTTAAATATTCTTTGGTTCTATTGTGTTTATAGGGCATAATTGATTTATTTGAATTACTTTTTGTAGAACACAGTATATTTAAAAACAAGAATTGTTAAACTTTGAGAAATAGAACATTCGTAAACAAGCTGTAATCTTAAAAGAAACTGATAAGTAGTAATAACCAGCAGGATGTAAAAACACATTACTCTTTATTATTTACATTTTATTATTATTATTGGTGTGTGCATGTGTGTGTGCACATGTGCACACATTTGTATGCATGTACTAAAACACGTGCGTGGAGGACAGAAGACAGTTTGTGGGAGTCAATTCTCTTCTTCCACTATGTGAACCTCAGGGCTTGAACTCAGGTTGTCAGGTTTGGTCGCTGGTGCCTCCACCTGCTGTGCCATCTTACTGCTCCACACTGCTGTTTCCATGAGATCTGGGGAGAAAGAGATGAGCGTATTATTACCATCAGTGCTGTTATTGAGTCAACACAGAAACTTACATAATCATTTGCTGATACACAGATATGTCATATAATAAAATAATTCTCTCCCTTTGAGGGTATTTCAGGGTTCATAGCAGCTAATGTCACTGTTTAATGTAGTATTCTAAAGATAGACCAAAAGCCAACACTGGCCTTTAAAGTCCATTTAAACATTATAATGTAACAAAATGAATAGTTTTATATATAGTATAACAAAATAAAAATACACCTGCATGTACTTTCTGTTTCTAAACCCAGCTACTCTAATGCTGCTGAGTGTGCCAGTATTGACAATTGGATATCAATTTTTTTATTCCTCTTCGTTCATCTATTCCACAGACTACAGAAAAGACCCCCCAGGACTGTAGTAGGCTTGGCTTCACATGTCTGCAATTCCTAAACACAGTTTTAGATGACTCCCACTTTGGAAGTGCTTGAAAGTACTATAGTGAGTGTCTTCCCCAGTGAGTCAGATAAAGCTTTGACTTTGTGGTGTTTGCACCCAAAGCCACCACTTCTCCGCTTCTCTTAAATCTCACCTCCATAAGTTCTAGTCCTAGAGGTCTAATGTAACATACTTAATAAAAAACCCAGAGACAGATACTGGTCTGAAGGTCAGAAAAGCAAAAAGCCAGCCACTGCCTCTTACCTCGACCTCAGTCCAAAATGGCATCCTGCCTCCAGGAATCTCAGAACAAGACTGTGTCTGAGAGCTGTCTCCTCCCATCTTATATTCCTCTCTAGGGCTAGGATTAAGGGCGTGCACCACTACTGCCTGGTTTCTGTGGCAAACTAGTGTGGCTACTGGGATTAAAGGTGTTTGTCACCACTGCCTGGTCTGTAAGGCTCACCAGAGCGACTGTTTTACTTTCTAATCTTCAGGCAAGCTTTATTTATTAAAATGAAATACCATGATAGTGTAATACTGAAGGAGGCAAATTCACAGAACCAGGGCAAAACAGTCAGAGAGTCTAACTTTGTAGAGTTTAAGTAAGGGAGAGAGTCATTTTTTATATGATCTAACACAGCCATGTGGTTAATGCCCATAAAACATAAAATTAATAAGAATCAAATAGTAACAGTAAGGTATAAAATATTTTGTCTCTTCTATTTCTTATTTCTTGGTACTATATGGTAAATTTACATTGCTCATTAGTATGACAAGAAGAGCTAAAATAAATAAAATACGAAGGATGATTGTAGCTGGAGACTGTTCTGTTTCACTCGCTACTGCTGGACCACTTTCTCTCACACCTACCGGGCCCTGCAGCTGCTTATAAAATAATCATTCGGAGGCTTAATATTAACGACTTGTTTGGCCAATGGCTCAGGCTTTTTACTGACTAGCTCTCCATATAAATTCACCCATTTCTAATAACCTCTGTATCACCACGTGCCCCATGGCTTACCTGTGATGCTAATAATCTCTGTATCACCACGTGCCCCGTGGCTTACCTGTGATGCTAATAATCTCTGTATCACCACGTGCCCCACGGCTTACCTGTGATGCTAATAATCTCTGTATCACCACGTGCCCCATGGCTTACCTGTGATGCTAATAACCTCTGTATCACCACGTGCCCCATGGCTTACCTGTGATGCTCTGGCATCTGACTCCTCCAGCGGCTGCTGGCATCTCCCCGATTCCACCTTTTTTCTCCCTTGTATCTCTGTTTGGATTTCCTGCCTAGCTATATTCTGCCCTGCCATAGGCCAAAGCAGCTTCTTTTTTAACCAGTGGTAACAAAACATATTCACAACATACAGAGAGGCACCCCACATCATATGATATTTTGCGTTTAAAATTATTTTGGAAAACACAAATCCTATAAGCCAAAACTCAATAGTTCTGTTATAATAAAGTCATAATATAAATTGAGATAGTGTAAATTTTGTTGACCTAAATACAGGATTTGTTCATTTTTGTGCTACTTGATTATTTCCGGTATTCTCAATCTGAAATCATCTATTGTCTAAGTAATTAATGTGTCAGGTTGTGCTAAATATAAGAATAAACCTGGGAAGCTTTGTGAGAATGGCTGGTGGGGTTATAGAATGCAGATTGGTGACAGCTGAATTTGGACTTTGGCACTCACCTGGTTACTACCAAGTCCTTGGGTAAGGAATGGACCTTCTCTGTGCCTAGATTTCCTGTATACAACATATTCTTAATAGGTACTAGATTATAGTTATAGGTTATATAGCTATAGTTATATAGTTATACATATCTATATACATATCTGTATAACTATATAGTTGTAGGTTATAGATTAGCATGGGATTGGGTTAGTTAATTCATGCTTTGAACAGTAACTGGCAAAGAATTAAGTTTAGTAATGGTTAGCTATTAATAGTGCCTTTCAAATTAAAGCATGGTGTGTGTTTGTCATAAGAAGAATTCTTGAGTGATAAGCTACAACACCTGTAAATACAAGTTTACAAATTGTTTTTATTATGCACCAATTCCTACCTAGTTAGGATTTCACACTCTTTATTAAATATGGAGTAAGTTGTTTGTGTTGGGTGAGAAGTAAGTGTGTGCACCCTGTAAGATTTTTCTTTACAGGAGACTATTACTGTGTCATTTGCAGCATGTGCCTGAGAAGGCAGATTGGCATCGGTCTGCAGCACAGCACAAACTATCTGTTGAATCTGTTTTTACACTTTGTTCTTAACATAGGCTATGTGTGTGCTGTGGTCTATTGTTGATTCTAGGAATATTCCTCTTAGCTAATAGGTGACGTCTTCTCTCTGGAATATTTCTAGGGTGTCATTGAACAAAAGATCAGGGGGCTGGAGAGATGGCTCAGAGGTTAAGAGCACTTCCTGCTCTTCCAAAAGTCCTGAGTTCAATTCCCAGCAACCACATGGTGGCTCACGACCATCTGTAATGGGGTCTGGTGCCCTCTTCTGGCCTTCAGGCATACACACAGACAGAATATTGTATACATAATAAATAAATAAATATTAAAAAAAAACAAAAGATCACACACCACAGTGACTTAAAAGAGAAGGTGCCTTGCTCTGTCTCCACAACTCGAGTTGCACTCCAGGACTGTCAGGCCCCACCACTGGGTCCTAAGGCTCACTTCACTACCACTAGGCTGCGTCCTCATCTTGCTTTCTGTTTACCAACATGTTATCAGTATAGTCCCACGTCACTGAAAAGTCATTCCGAGCGTGGGTTTTAGCAAGTTCTCTTCGTCCTAAGATGCCTGTTTGGTTTTTCTAGAGTGATGGTAAATGTGTACATCAAGTTGGTGCCACAATAATAAAAGCAAAAGTTGGATCATAAAGTATCTTGTTCTTAAAACAACAAGAAATCAAATAAATAAATGGGCTGATCAAGTGAACAGATAGTTCTCAAACGATGAAATAGAACTGGCCAATAAACACAGGGAAAAATGTTCAACCTTACTCTAGCCATCAGGGAAACACTAATCAAAATTGAGATTCCATCTTAGTAAGAATGGCAGTTACTATGAAAAGAAATAACAAATGCTGGCAAAGATACAGACCAAAGGGAAAGCTTGCACACTGGTGATAGAATGCAAACTGAGCCAGCCATTCTCAGACTTTCTCAATAGAACTAAAAATAGATCTACTATATGACCCAGCTACAACATTCCTGGGTATTTCCCTGAAGGACTCTGAGTTAGCACATCACAGATGTGTTTGAACAGCAGTGTTTATTGCAGCACCATTCACAGTAGCTAAGCTATGGACCAACCCAGTGCCCAACACCAGATAAATGAATAGACAAAGTGGTATATATGTAATAGAATCAACCCTGAAGAATGAAGTAATATCATTTGCAGGGAACTGGATGCAACTGTAGATTTTCAAATTAAACCAATTAAGCCAGTCTCATGAACACAAATATCATATGTGTTCTCTCTCATTTGTGGTCCCTAAATTTTATGTAAGTACATATAGTATGCACATATATTAGACAAGAAAGTGGAAGTGAAATTGTTTAGGGAACAAAGGAGACAACGGAAGTGAAGGATGAGCAAAGGAAGGATACAGAGGTAGAGTGCTCCTTTAGACGTGGGTGTGCTCCTTTAGAGGCAGGTATGTTCATATAGAGGTGGGTGAGCTCATATAGAGGTGAGTGTATTCATATAGAGGTGGGTGAGCTCATATAGAGGTGAGTGTATTCATATAGAGGTGGGTGAGCTCATATAGAGGTGGGGGTGCTCATATAGAGGTTGGTGAGTTCATATAGAGGTGGGTGAGCTCATGCACAATACATACTTGTATGAAAATTTTAAATATCTAAAACTAGTGTCTTGTTCTAAAATTACATTTCAAAAGAAAATTTTAATTCTGTAAGCAATTTCAGATGTGGCTAACTGTCCACCTTCACACTCTGCTTGACAGGCTATATCATCCTGGATATAGCACCTAGGAAGTATACTCCTGCCAGCTTGCTTCTGACTCTATGCCACCTTTCTCTTCTGTCTTAGTTAGGGTTTCTTCCACTATGAAGAGACACCATGACCACAGAAACTCTTAGAAAGGAAACTTTAATTGGGACAGTTTCTGGGTTAGTTCAGTATCTTCATGGTGGCAAACAGACGTGGAGCTGGAGAAGGAGCTGAGAGGTCTACATCTTGACCCATAAGCAGCAGGAAGTGAACTGTGTCCCACATCTTCCTTTATTATGACATGCCAAGTTTGTTCTGGGAATTTTTGTATGAAGACATAATTCTAACCCTTTCACTGCTTCGCTTGGCTTCAGAGCTCTTTACAAAGCTATATTACCACTGAGGGATGGAGAGTTGTCAGTGAAACCCCTAAAGTACCATGCTTTTTAAACCTCTGTCTTCTCTCTCTCTCTCTCTCTGTCTGTCTCTCTCTCTCTCTCTCTCTCTCTCTCTCTCTCTCTCTCTCTCTCTGTGTGTGTGTGTGTGTGTGTGTGTGTGTGTGTGTGTGTGTGATGTCAGCCACAGGATGTGATATTTCAAATAAGACCAATTCTTATGTATTGCTTTTCCTCTAGATTAAACATCCATTTCTAAAAGAAATGGTTATTTAAATATTTCAGGAGAAATTGTTATTATTTAAATACTATTTTATCTTTTCTTTGCAGGACTGGGCTTAAATGTGGGTCTCATATATACTAGCCAAGTGCTCTACCACTCAGCTACATACCCAACTCTTTAACATGGTTTTGAATTCTGAAATATAAATTATTGTATTTAAAAGGTATAGGCTTATCTAAACTTGTCTGTCATTAAATAAGCAGTTACTAAGCAAAGGACATTAGTATTTTACTGAGGAGATACTGTCTACACCGTGCTGAGTCCAAAGCTGGAATTGTATCAAGATAAGAGTATAAAGTGGTGGTTCTCAACCTTCCTAATGCTGTGTCCCTTTAATACAGTTCCTCATATTGTGGTGCCCCCAACCATAAAATTATTAGATTGCTACTTCATAACAGTAATTTTGCTGCTGATATGAATTGTGATGTAAAAATCTAACATACAGGATGTCTGATACGTGACCCCCAAGGAGGTCACAGAAAATCTTGTAGCTCAGATGGAAAGGTATTCTGACAGTCAGGAGCCAAGGAATAACACAAAGGCTCTGTAAGCGTAGCAGCTTACAGCTCCGCTCCGCTCCAGCGGAGTGTTCAGCTCTGCTCAGGTTGCTTGGACTCTACCAACTCTGCCCTGTTAGGAAACAGTTTCCCCAGCAAAGGTTTTACAGTGCGGCTCCTCTCCGGCTCAGGTGAAAGTTGTTACAACTGGGCTGCTTTCTGTCGAAAGTGCCACACTGCACAACAAGCCTCACTCAAGAGATTTACTGGGGAGGGGAAATCCAGCTGGGCGGGTCCTCTAGCATGAGACACAGCAGCAAAGTGAACAGAATACAGAGGGTATCTTGTGGGGAAGATGAAGCTTTCCAGGGTGGCTTGGGATTGGTGTGGTTTTGTCGCCTGATTCTGGAACAAATTCAGAGATTGGTGGGATTCTACAGCCTGACTCTGGAGCAAGTTTAGGGACTGGTGGGATTTCAAGCCCTTGTCCTGGGGTCAAGTCAGGGGGCAGGGTGTTCTTTCCACCTTTAACCCTCCAGTTGTGACCACAGGTTGAGAACTGCTGCCATACAGGAATCAGTTTTCCTAGAAAATAACTCCTCTGTGTTAAGGCATGTTGTTCACTAGGCATAGTCACAGTCAAGTTTTGCATGTGTAGTAACCATTAGAGTTAAGTATTGATTTTCCACAGTAAAGATGAGGACACAGAGTTGAAGACCACGGGCATTTAATTGCTTGCTGTGCACTCAGAGTCTCCCTGCCATTGGTTAGAAGTTCACTGATGTTCCTGTATGTCCTACTGCCGTAGCATTAACTGGTACAAGTTTACTACTCCCATTTAAGAATTTTGACACACATACGAGTAAGAAAGGGTCTTTGTCCTCTTTGCTTTCCACATATGCTAAACAGTACTAAATCTGGGCGCCTCTGACAAGTGGGCAGCACACTGCAGGAAGGTGGATCTGAGCTTCATCTCAGTCTCCTCAGAACTGCTGTGTAGCATGTGGACAAATTACACCAAGAGGCTGCCTATCCCATACACTCGTGAATGGGAAGCGATTCCTGAAATTGAAGGGGATTAACTTGTTAATTTAGTGGATATTTTGACTTACAGCTATATTTATAATATAGAAGATTAAATGCCACTTAGTCAAGTTGTCTACTTTAATGGAGGGGTGTGTGTGTGTGTGTGTGTGTGTGTGCGTGCATTACTTTTCTTCAGTCAGAGAAATTATTTTTTTCCTACCCTGCCTAAATATCATGACTTTTTACTTCAATTGCCTCTGTAATCACCAGTGAAAGTATTTAGCCTAGATTATTTAGATTTTTATGATGATTTTGCTTAGTGAGTGCATGCCTCAAATACTGGGTAAATTTTCTACTAATTCTATTTTTTCTTATTCTTTATTATTTGTAGCAATGAGTTGCCATGTTCTTTTTCTGTGAGCTGCTTCTCAGGAAGAAGACAGATAGGCTTGTGCTCACGCACTCGCCTTCAAAGGCAGAAGACAAGATAAAATGTGAAAGAGAAATACTGTTTCTGTTAAAACCTATCTTTTTCAAAATTAGATTCATTCATAAGCATATTACTGCAATGATATGTAGAGAAGCTTGTTTCATTGTTTTATGAAATTTATAGTTTTTTCAAGTTGGCCATCTGAATATTTGAAATGAGTTCATTTAAGTAGAAGAAATAGCTGGCAAATGTTTTTATGATGGGCAATATGCACGCTGTTTTTATAACCTTTCTTCTGTTTATTCAAAGTAAGATGACTTGATGTGATGGACAGAACGTAACACCAAGACTCACTCAGGAACATCAAGAAATCCTGAAAACAATACCTTTAAAAGGGTTTTATATTGTTGCTGTGATGGTGTCTACCGTGTAGGCTCTCCCTAGACTCCTAGACAGCCCACCTGTGTGCGCTTCCTTAGTGCTCCCCACCACAGCTGGCTCAAAGGTTTTCAGTAATAATTACTTTATGATTTACTCAGAAAAGAATGAATTGTCTGGTACCAAGAATAAAGGTTGGGATTCACAGTGTTCTCCATCAGATTCAAGTCACCAGAGATTGCTTTGTTGACCACCAGTTTAAGTGACAAAATTATGTTTTATGTTTCCTTCAACTACTACAACTATCGTTTCTTCCCCCGCCCCCCCACATGTGTGTGTGCCTACATGCATGCGTCAGGCACACACACACACATGTGGGTATCAATTTCAGGGGGTTTCCCCCTGTGGCTCTCAACCTTATTGTCTGAGACAAGATCTCTTCACTGAACCTAGAGCTCAGTGGCTAGACTGGCTGGCCAGGAAGCCATCAGGATTGCCTTCCCCCACTTCCTATTGCCCAGCACGGGTTCACAGACAGGTTGCTGTGCCCTGCTTTTATGTCTGCACATCAGTCACTTTAGCCGCTGATCTTTCTTCTCTGCCACTCAATTTCCTAAAGCTTCTGTAGTATTCCATCATCAGAAACTCCATTCTCGAAACATAGGCTTTCAACAAAGGGTCCGGGTAGGTGATTGACATGCCTGATCAAAGTATAGCCTGCTAGAGTGCTGTCCCTCCTCTTTAAGGGGTTGTTTACAGAGCATGGGTACTCTACCAATGGCTACCGCTGATGAAAATGTCTCTCCCTAGTGATCATTAACTGCATTTATATTCTCAGGGAGGAATGGGGCCTCATGATCCACTCCTGTCTGTGGTAGGATGTCGGTGGGCCAATCTTATACAGGTCATTTGCTGATAATCACAGCTCCTGAGAGTTCAAGAATGCAGTAATCACGCCATGCCTGGATGGAAGCATTCTCTACATTCCACCTCTTCCCTCAGCTCCACGTCTGTTTGTGCCCTCTTCCATGATGCTCCCTGAGCCTTGGAGGGGTGACATGTGATATAGGACTCAGCTTTCAGCACTCAGTCGCTCTCAGCAAGCCTCTGCAGTAAACACTGCAGAAAGAATCTCTCTGACTACAGCTGACAGTAGTGCTGATCTATGTTCATAAGCAAAAAATTTCCATAAGGCAGTTTAATAGACACATCAAATCTATTTAATGCAACAGTAGCCAAGTTCATGACTCAGCAGCCGTGAGCTTTTGACTGTAGTACCAGATGTGAGTTCCTTCCCATGAAGCAGGCCTCAAATTCAATCAGGAAAATGGCTAGTTGCCCATGTAACAGGCCTGCCACTGTTGTGCCAATAGTGTTGTCTTGCCTAGTGTAGCACCCAGGGTCCACATCTGCGTAGAGCTGTTGATGACAGTTCTTCCCCAGCAGCAATCAAATGGACAAATGGATTGAACAGAGAGTTCACAGAAGAAAGATATCAAGCAGATACATGAAAAAAAAAAAACAACATGACTTTAGTTAGCAAGGGAGTGTTGAATTTATGTAGAATCTCCTTAGGTGGTGACTATTAACAAACAACCAGTGCTAGTGAGGATTCTGGGGGACAGAACCCCATACAATGATGATGGCAATGTAAATTAGTTCAACTGGTTTGGAAAGCAGTATGGAGGTTCTTCAAAAAAAAAAAAAAAAAACTCAACTACCACATTGATCTAGTTACATATACCACTCCTGATCTATAGGAGGAGTTGGAATCACCATACAGTGGGGCAGCCTGCTCACACACCTGTTTATAGTGCCACTGTTCACAGTAGTCAAGTTGAGGAAGCAGCCAGTGAGTCAGTAAAGAAAATGAGTGTAAGTGTGTACGCTGTAAGTACAGTGGAGTCTTACCCAGCCATAGGGAGTGCAGCATTCTGTCATTGTAGCATGACAGGTGGGCCATCAGTCAGTGAACGAGGCTGGATTCAGGGAAACAAAAACTGCATTTTCTCTCATGGAGACTCTAGTTTAAAAAACATGAATAACAGGAAAATGGGTAAAGAGTTTATGGGGAAGAAGGGGTCTGGCAGGAGGGGGAGAACAGACAGGAGAAAGTAGCAGGGGAAGCATGGATGTGAGCAGAGTACAGAGTGTCCTGAGGGGCTGGTGTGCTGGCTGAGCGGGTGAGAACTGCCAGCGACAGCCTCAGCTCAGTTGCTGGGACCCGTGATGGAAGGAAAGAGCTTCCATGTGTCCTGCACAGACACAACTCAAATTCAACAATTAAAGTCGTAATGAAACCCAAATATAAGGTAACTAAAACAGTAAATATGAAACTTAGAATTACAGAGGATTCATTTGCTTAAGACTTTTAATATTCAGATTAAAACAAATTTACAAATGTGCAGAATTGAACATGAATCCTTATCCTCCTGTCTACTGATCAGCAGGCAGGAGCCGGGAGGGAATTCACACTAGACACCCACATTGCTCTGCTGCAGGAACTTAGCTCTACATCTTCCCAGATCCGTTGACTGCAGTGTTTATGATTTGATTTATATTTTCACTTGAGATAAGCTTTGTTAGGTGGGTATTAAAGTCAATACTGGACTTCACAAATACTTAACTGCCCTATCTTTTCTGGACGTGTGAGAGTCTACAGTAAATAATGTTGCAGCTACATTGGGACTTCAGAAGAAAACTCGCCACGGTCTTTTCCCTATGTGCAGATTTAGGCAGAGGAAATGCTTAAGATGGCAGAGCCTTATTATATTGCTCAGCCAATGATAAAAGGGCAACTTCTGTCCTCCTCTGTTAGCTTAAGCTGGATATATCCTAGGACAGAAATAAACTTATTTGGGGTCTCTTGAAGTGATTTGTGTCACTGTTAAAAAAAAAGTATAAGGTAACTTGTCTTGAGTTATTCAGTGGATAATTTTCAAAATTAGTTTGTTGTAATGCCGCGTAATATTAGGAGTCCAGATAGAAAGAATCTTCTCCATGGCATGGTCTTTCTCGTATGAAAACACAGACACATACCTGCACACACACACCCCACTTGGGCTCTTCTTGGGGTTGCTTCAGTGTGGGTGGCTTTGAGGGAAAGGGCATGTGATTTTGATGTCAGGGTTTGCTGTACTGAGTCAACGTTGTTTCCGTGTCCCTTCAGGTCTCACAGAAGTGTGTACCTTCATGATAATGACCATAGGCCTGTTCTGTTGCACTCACTTATGGTGCCTTTTCTCGGCGACTTGCAATTCTTTCATGTTTTCCTTTTTTTATAGACCATGTGTAAGTGTTAGTGCACTACAAGAAATGAGCCTCTGCTGCATTCTCTGCTCACGCTGTGTCACTGCTAGATGTCACTCACTGCCTGTTAAACCACAACAGCACCGGACAGCAAGCTACTTACTGGCGTATTCTCTTTCCTGTGCTGGGAGAGAATGCCCTGTCCACAGCACCTGGGGCGAGAATGTATTTTGGCTCACGGTTTGAGGCGTGGTCCCCAGGGGTGGCAGGAGGTCCAGGCAGCTGGTCACACTGCGTGGGCAGGGGTGAAGAGTGGTGAGAGCTTCGCCTGCTTCCTCCTTTCTTAGCCCGGGTCAGAGTGGGCTTTCCTGCCCCATTCAGCTAGAAGCTGGGGAACTTGTCTTCAAAGTGATTCGAGATCCCTTCCAGTTGACAGTCGAATAGGAACCAGCACACTGCCCAGGCCACCGCTCCCTTGCGTTGTACTCAAGGGACCATTCTCCAGAAGCAGTGAAGAGCTGCAGAATCTATAACCACAGGCAATGTCACTGACCCAGATACAACAAATTAGTGAAGTATTCACTTCTTAATGGCTTGAATAATTTGTTATATGGATTTTATCTCTACAGAAAAGTCACCCTGTTTTGAACAGGTTATGCACCCTGAACCCAGGAATTTGAAATGCTCTAAAGTGTTAGCGTGATTCCGCTCATAGGAGATGCCACATCCAGCCTGTGGCAAGTGCACAAGGAATAGTGCATAAGCTAAGCCAATTGCTCCATCCCGTAATACCACTTACAGGGGAATCTGGGGTGGTCATGAATTTCAGTTCAGCATATGCAACATAGTGATACCCCATCTTAAAAAATAACAAGCTGGGTGTGGTAGTACATACCTTTAATCGCAGTTCTGGGGAGACAGAAGCAGGTGGATCTCTTGTGGGTCTAAGACCAGCCGTTTTTATATAGTAAGTTCCAAGACAGCCAGGGGTACAGAGACCTGAGAACAAAGAAAAAGAAAGAAACTTGCTTTCCTACCTGTATGAGTAAGGTATATATAGAATATAGAAGTTAAGCTTTGTTTAGATTTCAGTCTCATCTTCCAGATATCTCATTTATATGTGACTATTCCAAAATCCAGAAGCATCCAAAGGTTAACCCAACTTGCACAATGCTTTTTAAATCACTGAAAGATAGAGGCCAAAATGTCCAAATAGAGATGCCTTAATGAATGCACAGAAATGGCTGGACTAGGAAGGGGGAAATACCATTTCCAGGAGCAACCACAGACAAGGAGGCAACATGAAGTCTAAACAGCACAGAGATTGGAAAGGCAATCAGAGAAAAGAAGAAAGCAGTTTGTTAACCCAGACTCTCTGGATGGGGTTGGTGAGTCTACACAGAGGGAGAAAGACAGGGGATGTAGAAGTAACCCCAGCTTAGCAGTTGACTGGCATGCCTAAAGGCAGGAGAATTCCACAGTGCCCACTTTAAATGCATCCATTCTTTCTAATGAAGAACAGACATGGAGCTATACAAGCTGCTTCCACAGCCACTGACAGGTACCATCCTGCCTTAATGGCCCAGCATCTGGCCCTTGGATGCCACCAGAAGTCATGGGTCTGCCAACAAAACAGAGCAGAGAGAGCAGCCCCTATTTTTTCTGCAGCTCTAGGACCACTACCCTCCAGAGTCAGGAGCCTCCCCTTATCTATACCTGCCCTGTAGTAAGCATGATTCCCAGCTCACAGCCTAGGGATTCCTGGCTCAGAAAGCTCTATCATTACATATGCTTCTCTGTTGGAGTTGAGAAAGATCCCAGCCAAGTCCTGCAGCTCCAAGAACAAAGGCCATCAGGGTTCCAAACCCTGAGACTGCTCTTTACTCTGCCCTTGGGACCTAGAGGTTTCATCTCCAGCCCACTGTCTTAGGACTATGGCTACTGGCATGAAAGGGAGACCTGGCACCAATGAGAGCTGTCCTTCGGGGCCAGAGGAAGGCCCGCCTGCGTCCTGCCCCTCTAGACCTGGGCTGAACTGCTAGAAGACAGACTCGGTGTACTCTCGCGCATCCTGGGAGACCTAGGGAAGGTCTTCTCCACACCACAGTCTTGGACAACAACTGCTTTAGTGCCCACAACCCTGACAAAACCTGATCTTGTCTGAGTTAGGTCCTGCAGCTCCAGGAAAGAAGGACCAGTTGAAAAACACTGATTACCCATAATTACCCTAGAGATCCTGGGAGAAGTCCTCCCATGACTCTAGAACTCTGATACTAAAGACTCACGGGTCTCCTGTGTTCAGTGCACAAGGAAGTCTGGCTTGAAGACTGTGACTTCTGTTCCACAGGATTTGCTGACCTCTGTGCCTAGCTACTCCTTTGTGAGCCAGCCTTTATTTGTCCCATGGCACTTCTATCTTACCAGCTTTAGTCTCCTTTTCACGTTGTTACTGCATCCAAAACCAATATGCAAAATTTTATTTCTACATATATAGAAAATAAATTACAAAATATACCATTCAGCACTAGCATACATACCTTCAATACCTACAAACTAAGGAAAAGATGTTCAAGATCTCAATAATATTATGAAATACTCCAAAGAAGAACTTTTAATGTTTCGGCTAGGAGATAGAAGTCATCAGAAAACATGATCCAGGCTGGAGACACCATTTTCCAGGATACAGCACACTATCCGTTTTCACTGAAAACTGCCTTCGGCCTCTCAAGGTTACCAGTGTAGCTGCCACTCACATCCAGCCTGGAGTTGTGTGTTCAGATTCCCTGCCTGCTGCTGTTCTGTTTCTCAACTTTCTTTCTCACCCCGTACACCAATACCAAATTGTGTTTGAAATCTCTATAGCGCCATGGTCTTATTTTCTCCGTTTGAAATCTAGTACAATAAAAATCACTTTTCTAAAACCAGAAAATGGTTTACTAAGAGCACACAAACTTTCAGTGTCTGCAAGCCTGTTCCTACCACCCAAATCTATGCTTTAAAGTTAAAGGTTTGTACAGAATTACCACGTAGCATAGAACATACACAGAGAACATGTAGATTATAAGAAAAAATGACTGAAGGCACTATCCAGAATCGCATGCTGAAGAATGTACTCAGCATAGCCTTAAGATTTTATTGTTTTCCCTGTGTATGATATGCATAGATATTACTAAGCCATTGAAATGTTTCAGTCATTTATATTCACATTGTTTAGAAGTATAGAAAATATTGGAAATGACACACAATCTAAAAACCAAGCCCTAACAATCTTAAGTTATAATTTTGTCATTCTTGATACAGTATGTCAGTTACTTTAAGAAAATACAAGGAGGTTTTACTATTTTAGATGAAATAAATGTCTGTGCTTGAAGACTTGCGCTTTAATCTGGGATTTCCAAACACCGATTTGGTTGTATAGCCTTTTAAAAGCCTTTGGGCACAAAAACAGGTAAAATGTGGTTTTAGTTATTGGCATGTCTGTGCAACAAAGCATTTGGGAAGTGTGATTGACAGGCCAGGAGTGTATATGAGGGGAAAACCTATGCTTGTGTCTGCTTCAGTGACTTTATTAGCCACACCCTGCTTGTAAATTATAAGCTGTCATTCAGAGCAGCATAGTGATGTTTAAAGCAAGTCAGGTTATAATACCTTTACTTCTTTTGCCTTAATGCCTAGAGGTAAAATCAGAAAAATGTTCTTAATGTTTTGACTCATAAAAGCACCCATCTGGAAAAAAAAGCAACAAGCCCTTATAATACAGTGTAATACAAAGAGGGTTTACAAGACGCTCATATGCATGTACCTGTGTGCATGTATATTGCAAGGCTGAGCATCATAATTGGTAACTTAGCCTCCAAATTAATTCAGATCAGATATTCAACAGCTATTTCAGATGAAGATAAAAAGATAATTCACTAACTTTTGTGGCAGATTTTAAATAATTATTTTAAAACATGCTATGTACTTAATTAAAATTGGTATTAATACCAAAAAAAGACTGCAAAGGAGGCCTTTATTATCTTATAAAGAATTACAGAACAATTTGTATTTAAAGCAGGCAATCGGAAATTTGTAGAAACAAATACTTATTCATGTCACACTTTGACAGCAACTATACAACTTCTTCCTTTGTTTGATATTTATTCTTTTTTACAACCCATAAGCATATATTATAACTTCCTTCATTTAAAAAAATATATGTAAGATCATAAAAATTCAAACTGTACAAAGATACAATATAGTCAATTAAAATGCTCCATTACACCCTCCTCTTTCCATGAACAAAAATCATACTTGCAACAGAATGTTTTCTAGAGTTCAACAAAGCAGTGGTTCACGTGTCAACTTTTAGATATTAAAGGTTTTTGCCCTTTTGCTACACATGAGTGAAATGCTCAGCCCTCACTTTCAGTCACGCATTCTGCATGGACACTTGGCCCTTGCATTTGTTCACAGAAACACTTCTGACTTTTAGTTTTAGAAGGAAATATCCATCGGGGCTCCTTAAGGAACACAGCATAGTCGTGCCTTATTGTAGGTTTAATCATGAGGGTCTGGGAGATTCTTTTTGAGGTGGACCAAATCACAAAACTTTGTCTTGAGAAAAGTTTTTATCTGACAAATAAGAAAAGACAAACACCTGTAAGTTGATGTTTAAAGCTCAAACTAGTTTTGAAGTAACAAGAAAGGGAAAGCTGGTGGTTCAAATTTCAATCACTTTTCATCTAAACCCATCAATGTGTGCACTGGTCCATTAATTATGTGGTCCAGCACAAAATGATATGTTAGTCTTCCCTTTACTCCAAGGTGACAGCTGTGAGATTTAGTTCAAGAGAAAGAAAGTTATTTCAAATATTTTATTGTTGGTCTCAAGAATTTACCTGTTAAATGAAAATGAAAAAGTTGACTAATTGAAGAACAAACCAATCATTTATTTATTAGAACTAAAATAAATCTGGGGGAGAGTTAGAAAATATGATTGCCATGAACCAACCTATTCTGGGTTAAGGAAGTACTGCAAAACACAGCAATTCCTGTAAACACTGGTATAATACTTGCAGTGTGCAGACCGCTCACTTTCTCTTGTGCTCGCTCAACTGCACGTGTGTAAGTGGAAACATCGAGGCTGCATTTCATTAAAACTCTGTGGACATATATATTAGCATTAACTTCATGTAATGTTGACACGCCACTAAATACTCTTCCTTTGATATTTTCCAACCATTAGAAGCAATTAATTTGCTCTTAGCTCACCAGCTATGAAGAAACAACCAGCTGACTCTGGCCTGAGCACAGTTTGGCAGCCCCTGTTCTCATACATTCTTTTGCTTTTTCTGTTTTAATAGGAAAATGTTACTAAGATGCTGATTTTTTATTTTTCAAATGTTTGTTTAATCATTTTGGAAGTTCAAAAAATGCTACCCATTGCTAGGAATGAGTGTAAGTTATGCCATTAAAATACTGCTCACGTGAACCCAACCCAGTGACCTTGTCCCACAATATTTTTATAACAGTCCTCAGGAAATATTTGTATTGAGCATAGTCCTAGCACCTTAGAGGGTCAGCAGGGTCTGTTCAAGGCTGTCTTTATGGACAAAGGGGGGCCAGGGCCAAAGTGGGCTCGTTAGACTCCATCTCAGAAAGCCCAAACACCCTCCCACAGTTTACCTTTGCACATACATTATCAGAAAAAAATCTTTTTGTTGTCTTCTGATTTATTTTTTATTGAGATGGGCTCTTGTTTGCATCCCAGGCTAATCTTTTCATCTCCAGTCTCAGTTTCTCAAACCCAGAGCCCAGACTTCCATCACTAGCTCAGCTACATGTGTCCATTTTCTCAATTACCCACTGTAATTACTTTTAATTTTATGTTAAGTTAATCTGCATGGTTTTTAATTATTGGAAAAAATATTCTTTGAGTATTCATACAGTAAAATGAATTATGATCACATCCACTCCCCATTTCCCACCTCCAGCTTCCCCAACCCCTGAACCACCCCCATCATCTTTATGTCTCTTTCTCTTTAATCTCATTGTGTCCAAGTAGTGTGGCTCATATGTGCATGGGTGTAGAACCATCCACTGTATCAAAGAAAAATGACTGTCCATTCCTCAGCTGCTATCAACTGCCAGTGGTTCCTCAGCTAGGAGGGGAGCCTTGCGAGCACCTCCTCCGTCCTTGATGGAATTTTGACTAGTTTGATCTTGTACAAGTCTTACGTAGGTAACTACAGCTTCTGTTAATTCATGAGTTTTATATCCATGTCATATCCCTGGCTGACGTGACCTGCAGGTTCCCAGGTCTGTTCATCTTCTCAGACAGCTCTTATAGTCACCACTCTCTATATTATTTTCTTTGTTTCTATTTCATTAACTTCTGTCCTGATGATCATTTCTTGTTGTCTACTATATTTAGTTCTCATTTTTCCGAATTTTCGAGTTGCATTAGGTCATTTATTTGTGCTCTTTTTAATTTTTTTAATGTAGAGCTGTTTCCAATGTGTCCCAGAGTTTGCTGTATTCCATTTTCATTTCTGCTTAATCCAAAAGTGTGTTCTTTCTTGATTTCTTCTTTGACCCCCTTCATCATTTAGAAGTGAGTTGTTTAATCTCCATGAGTTTATATACTTACTTGAGACATTTCTGCCATCAGTTCCTACGTTTTACCACATTACGGTCAGATAGAATACACAGGCTTAGTTTAGTTTTTCTTAATTGCTTAAGATGTGTCTTGTGTCTTAGGATGTGGTCTGTTTTAGAGATACTTCCATGGGCCGCTGAGTAGAATATATATTCTCTGGTGATTGTATGGAATATTCTGTAGATGTCTATTAAGTTCATTTGGTGCATGATGCTATCATGTTTCTCTGTCCAGTTTTTGTCCAAATGACCCATTATTTGAAGAAATTCAATATTCTTTGCATGTATACTATAATTCCTCTACTTTATCCTCAAGATCTGATAGTCAATCTTCTACTTAATCCATTGAACTTGAACAACTTTTCCCTGAGTTTTCTAATTGGATTATTGAGTTTTTCAAATCCATCTTGCCTTCAACTTGAATTTTTCAGTGTTTCTTTCTATTTAATTCAGTTTTCAAACCCTGGATTTTCTTCATTTTATTCAGCCTTATTTTTGTGTTTTTGTGAGCATAACTTGGGTGTTTATTGTCTTTAAGGTCATTCTCTTTATTTAGCTCTTTGTCTTCTTTAATCTCCTTGATTTCTTTGATAAGGTTTATAACTGTTCTCTTAAGGTCTGTGTCCAAGGGTTCATCTAGGGAATTCACACTGGAGAACATTTCTATAGTACTGATGAGTCTGTGACCAAGGGGGTGCTGCTTTGGCTTTGTGTTGCTTGTGGTTTTATGATGAGACTGAGCAAGTGGGCTTTTTTGTGGTCGAGAGTTTGATGTGGATACAGAGGGCTAGGGCAGAGCACAGGATGGGTGTGTAAGTTGGGTATGGCTTGGGTGGGATGAAATCTGGTGAACACAGGTTGGCAGCAGGATATGCATCCTGATCCAGGCATGGTGAGTATCCTGCTGGTCAGTCTGGGATGATGGAGTGGATATGGATGCTGTATCTGGGAAGTGGGAAGGGTGACCAGAAGTTGGGTGCAGGCCGACTCATCAGGCTGGACCCCAGAGAACAAGATGTTTGCACCCAGCTGGTCCTAGAGTTTGGATTTGGCACAGGAAAGATGAAGTTATATTATAGGAGGGACTCCATGCTGTCCAAAACCTAGAGGTTATGGGTAGTGCAGGTGGATCTGACAAGACTAGGCCAAGGCACTAGATGTGGGACCGGGGCCAGGTCTGATAGGGGAGTTTGTGCAAAGGGTAGAATAGCTGTGCGACCATGGACAGGTCTGATAGGGGAGTGTGTGCAGAGGGTAGGGTCAGGCAGACTCAACCAGGCTGGGATCCAGCACAAGACTTTCAGAGCCAGGTTGTGCCTAGAAGTTGGATGTGGCACAAGAGAGATAAACAGGTTGCTGTAGGGTGGATCACCTCTGATTTTTTTTTTTTTAATGTAAGCACTTAGCACTATAAACTTTCTTCTTAGGACTGCCTTTAATGTATCCCCTAGGTTTTGGCATTTCATTCAATTCTAAACTTTATTTTTCCCTCTTGATTTCTTCAATGACCCATTCATCATTCAATAGTATGTTGATTGATCTCCCTGAGTTTGTACTTTCTATAGTTTTTATTGCTATTGATACCTAGTTTTACTCCATACTGGTCAGATAAAATACTGGATGTATTATTTCAATTTTCCTACATTTTTGATCTTACTTTGTATCCTATTTTGTGATCAATTTTAGAAAAAGTTCCATGGGCTGCTAGGAAGAATGTATATTCTTCAGTGTTTGGGTGAAAATGTCTGTAGAGGTCTATTGGGTCCATTTGGTTTAAGGGTCATTTAAATCCATTATTTCTACATGCTTTGTTTGAATGGCCTATGTGTGACTTAATATTTAATTCCATTTGTTTTATGAGTTGGGTGTACCTGTGTTTGGTGCATATGTATTTAAAAATTTCTAATACCTTCTTGATGGATTGTTGCTGTAGTGAGTATGGAGGTACTTTTGTCTCCTGATTAGTTTTTGTCTGAAGTCTATTTTGTCAAGTATTGGAATAGCTTCACCTTTTTGTTTCTTAGTTCCACTTCCTTGGAATACTTTTTCCAGCCTTTTACTTTAAGTTGATATTTGTCTTTGATGGAGGCAGCAAAAAAGATTATTTAATCTAATCCACTTGTCTGTGTCTTTGAACTTCAGAATTGGTACCATTCATATTCAGTTACTATTAAAATGTCTATTAATTTCTTCCATTTTATTGATTTTGTGGTGTTTTATTCCATTTTATTTGATTAATTGTCCTGGTATTATTTATTCACCCCCTATGACTTTGTGGGTGTATTATACGTCTCTCCAGTCTCAAGTATTTCTTCTACTATCCTCTGTGGAACTCATTTAGTGGTCTTCCTTTAGTCTATTTTTATCATGGAAAGTTTTTTTCTACAATTATACTAGATAGTTTTACTGTGTATAATAGTGTGGTTTGGTAGTTGTGGTTTTTCATAGCATCAAATACATCTTTTCATGCCCTTCTGTGCTGTGGTCCAGCCACAGCGTGGGTTCAGGTCCTGAGACAGGGAAGGAACATCAATGCAAAGAAATGAATTGTCTGACCACCAGATGAGTTTCCGACAAGTACCCAGCCCCGAATAGTTGCAGCCATCTTTATTTATACATCAAAAGTAAGCATATTTTTTCCATACTAATAGATAAGTTTTTCACATCCTCCAACGTTAACTATGGCAAATTATGTTTTCCCCAATGTTTACATTAAAACATCTTTAAACCAAAACCAACACTTACCATTTTGCTAGCTTGACCAAACATCAAGCCAGGTACATCCTGTCTTTACAAAATTAGAAGGTGATTGACATAGGCGCACATTTTCAAGAACAACAATCCTGTTCAAAACATATTTACAGAAATAGTGCCTCCAATCCTGTCAGCAATGAATCAGAACAGCTCCCGGGATCTGGAGTGACAGCTGGCATCCCCAGATAAGAACCCTGAGGAGGAGCATCAGCTCCCAAAGACTTTTAGGGGAAAATATTTGACAAAAAAAAATGGGGTTTCCAGGAATGATCAGATCTGTTTCATGCATGATTGACAAAATAACACTAAAACCACCAAGAGAATCATCAATATTGCCAGAAAGAAGAGAGTGTGCAGGCCTGGAGGTCCCAGCAAAATTCTGCTCTGTCCCCAAGTCCACTGGCCCTTGCTGAGTAAGACTTTTGCCTCATCTGGAGACCCATTGGACAAACACTCATATACTGGTCTTAAACTAGACTGTGTGACTCTCAACACTTCTGGTTTTAAAAGTCTTTAATCAAAATAAATAAATAAATAAAAGTCTTTAATCAAATAATCAGATGTTATTCTTATAGCCCTGCCTTTTGAGTAATTTCACCTTTCTTATTTTGTATTTTTGATGTTTTAATTATATTATGGATATTTTTTTCTGGTCTGTGGTGGTTTGAAAGAAAATGGCCTCAAAAGGAGTGGCACTGTTAGAAGGTGTGGCCTTGTTAGAGAAAGTGTGTCACTGTGGAGGCAGGCTTTGAGGTCTCATGTATGCTCAAGATAATGCTTAGTGTCTCAGACCACATCCTGTTGCCATGCAAGATGTATGATTCTCAGCTCCCTCTCCAGCACCATGTCTGCCTGCACCCTGCCATGTCTCACCATGATAATAATGGATTGAACTCTGAACTGTAAGCCTCCTCAGTTAAATGTTCCTTTATAAAACTTGCCATGGTCATGATGTCTTCTCACAGCAATAGAAAACCTAACTAACACTTGATGTTCTGTAGGCCGTTTATACCTTGATGGATACCTCTTTCCCTATGTTTGGAAAACTTTTTTCTTTGTTTTTTGTTGAAAATATTTTCTATGCTTTTAGTGTGCTTTCTCTTACTTTGAAGATTTGCTCTTTTCATGGTGTCCAAAGGTCATCAGTGTCTCATTCATTAATATTTAAATTTGATTTTGACCTTTCCTGTACAATCTAATCTTTCCCCTTGTTCTCAAAAGCTGATGTTTTGTTTTTCACATACTCCATTCTGTTTGTGAAGCTTCACATGGGCCTTTTTCCCCCCTTCATGTATGGATGTTTTGCATGCATATGTGTCTGTGTACCATGTTCATACCTAGTACCTCCAGAGACAAGAGAGCCTTGGATCCCCTGGAACTGTAGACCAGGCTGGCCTTGAACTCACAGAGATCTCCTTGTCTTTGCCTCCTGAGTGCTGGGATTAAAGGTGTGTGCCACTGCCTCCCAGTGGCAACCAGGGCTCTTACTGGTTGAGCCACCTCTCTGTCCACTGTGGTTTTCTTTGGCTTTTGAGTTTTTCATTTCCAGCATCATTTCACTTTTGTTTTCCTTCATTAATTATTGTATTTATTTCCATATCTTGATTGACTTCCTTATTTCATTTGACTCTGTGTTTTTGTTCCTCTGGAGTATATTCATGTCTTCCTTAACGTTGTTTTAATATAGTTATAACCATTATTTTACATTTTTTTCTGGAAAGTTCTCCCAACTTGTTCTCACTGGGGACCTTTACTATGGAATTAGTAATTTTAGAGCAGGCATGTTGTCTTGATTGTATGTGGTGGTGGTGTTTCTGTGCTTGGACTTGTACATCTGGAGTTTAGCTGAGCTTCTCTTTCTTTTTAGTTCAAGTGACTTTTCTTTCAGTGGTGACATTTGCAGTGTAATAGAGAGGAATATGTTATAGTAGGGTTGAGGAATAATTTTCCTCTGAGTGACTGGTACACTCAGAGGTTACAGGCTCTGTCCTGTCTTTCTCTGAGGGTCAGCTACTCTCTGAAATAACAGTCACTGTCCAAGGGTCAACACACCCCTCTAATAAGTTCCATCATTTTTATAAACTATGTCCCCCATTTTTCCCTGACCATGATCAGTAACAATGTGTAACCAACCCCCCTAAATGATAGCAGACATCCATCGCCCACCCCACCTCTTGGGAATGTGGACCTTGTTTTCTCTAGACTGCTTCCTGTTGTTTGGGGCAATGGAATCTTTAAGGAACCCTGAGAAAAATGGGATAATGGTCAAGTCCTAGAGGATCTAGCTGTTGTCCAGTCTCAGTGTCTCCAGCCCTGCTTTACTTTCTTAAAGACTCTCTTTAGGAGCTGGAGAGATGGCTCAGCGGTTAAGAGCGCTGACTGCTCTTCCAGAGGTCCTGAGTTCAATTCCCAGCAGCCACATGGTGGCTCACAGCCATCTATAATGAGATCTGGTGCCCTCTTCTGGCATGCAAGCATACATGGAGGGAATGTTGTATATATAATAAATAAATAAATCTTTAAAAAAAAAAGACTCTCTTTAAAGACTTTATTATTTTTAAACTATTTTTATGACTGCCTATACCCTTTTTCTTTTTTTATTCTTAAGCCTATGTACATTGTTAAACACACTGTAACCTGTTTAGAGCTTTTCCCATCTGAACCTGAACCCATTCAGAAACTGTGTTTCTGTAACCTTTCTGTCTGCATGAGCAAAGCATTAAACTGACACACAGCTTAGCTCACGGCTTACTGGTGACTCCAGCCTGTAGGCCGTGTCCAGGAGACACATCTCTGTACTGCGGCCTGCATGAGACTGCCGGACTAGGAAGCCACGTTTGGCTCTGGTTTGTATGTTTGGAACTTTTTTTAAAAAAGCTTTTTCAGTCTTGTGTGGAAATACATGCCTGGACATTAGGTGCCATTAGTAATTAATCTTTCCTTTGAGCCACCAGCTCACAAAAAAACAACCCAGAGATTTATTATTAATTATGAAAGTTCAGCTGAAGGCTTAGGCTTGTTTATAACTAGCTCTTATAACTTAACCTGTTTCTATTCATTTACTTTATTACCTTATCTCTGTACTGCCCATCCTGCTTGCTCTGTGTCTCCTGGCGTCTCTGCTTTTTTCCCAGCATTTTCTCTGCCCATAAATTCTGTCTAGCTATTGACCATTCAGCTTTGTATAAAATCAATCATAGTGACACATCTTCACAGTGTACAAAAAGATTATTCCACAACACACACTTGCCTGGTCCCCATCTTTGTCTCATCTTTTGTAACTCTCTGCACCTTGACACACTAAACTGGATCATCTCTGGCCTGATCACTGCTTCTGTAGCCTCCCTTATCTGCCCTGAAGTCTGTGTTCTTATGTGCCTGGGTCGGCTCTCATCCCCACTCGGGGGCCACAGTTTCTGCTTTTGTAGGACTAGGTCTATAGTTTTGAGTTGTGGAACTCCCTACACTTGTGAGCCTTACCCTGGACATAATTTTGTTGTTGTTGTTTTAATGTGTGTGTGTGTGTGGAGAGAGAGAGAGAGAGAGAGAGAGAGAGAGAGAGAGAGAGAAACCGCTCAAACAGCTATGTGTGTATGATGGCCATAGGTCAATGCAAGGTGTCTTCCTCAGTCTCTCCCCACTTTATTTTCTGAGATGATCTCTCACTGAATCTAGAACTTGCTGAATGGCTAGACTGACTGACAAGTGAGTTTCAAGAACTGTTCTGTCTTTGCTTCCCAGGAGCAGAAATCTAGATACATCCTGCTGTGTCTGTGTCCCGGGGATTAGAACTTAAGTGGTCATGACTGACCATCAAGTTCTTCCGTAGCCCCTTTATAATTTTTGTAAATCCAGTTTGCAGAACAGGAGTTCAAGTTTGTGCTGAATATAATAAATAAAGCTACCAAAAGTCATGTCAATTATGGGAAGATGGTTGGAAAGATCATCATCATAAGCAAAGTAATTCAGACTCAGAGGCAGTTATTGCTGTATGCTCATACACGGGGCTGGAGAGGCCATTGCTGCAGCCTACTCTCATATGCAGGGCTAAGAATAAAGGCATGAAATTAGAATATTATGGAAGAGGAATACTGAGAGGGAGTGAGCAAGAGTGCAGTGAGGTAGAGATGGTCATAGAGTTTACACTTGTCTAAAATACGAGGATGAAGCCTTTAATTTGTAATATGTACATTAATACAATTTAAACAAATGAATCTAGTGTCAAAAATACTGCATGGTTTTATTCATAAAATTGTTTAAGTAGCCGAAACCATAGAAACAGAAAATAAAAAGTTTGTTTTCAAGGATGTATGGGAGGATAGAGAGAAAATCAATGTTTCATTAGTAGAGTTAGTTTTGCAGAATAAAAGAGCCCTGGGGATGTGTTTCACTTAACAGTTACAATGACAGACACAACATAATAAGACTATTAAAATGACAAGAATAAAAATCAAATAACACTTCTTGCCTTACAGGTGCTAGCTGAAAGTATAAAACTCTATTATTATTTAAAATCTAACATTGACAAGAAGAACAATAGAACTGAAAATAGTTGCTACCTAGCTTCCATACTGATCACATTAAAAAAACCAACAGACAGTACAGGCGTAGCAATGACAAGTGCCTAAGGTATTATAGGAAGGAGTGGACGTAAATGTTAACTATGAGAAGTAGACCAGAGACCTTCTCAAGTATTACATATGTGCACAGCTGCATGACTTGTATACATAAGGGTGTCTAGATGGGAGTTATGTAAAGGAATGAAGAAAGCTGTATTTATACAGAAAGTTTTCTAAACAGTATAGAATTATTTACACCATTTATTCTGAAGGTATTAGAAGTATATGGGAAAATATCTTTGTCTTATCAAATTACCATAGCATTTTATATAAGGAACTTGAATATTTGCAAATTTGGGATCCATGGGAATTCCATAGCAGACCATTCATGGATACGAAAAGGAGGCTTCACAGTAGAACAATATGAAAAGTCTGAGGCAAAATAAGTGATCAGTTCAATAAAGTAATGATCTTTGGCTTAGAAATGGCACTGTCAAGTCAAGTGCTTGCCATGTAAGCATGAGGATATGATATGGGATCCTCAGCATCACATAACGTCCAGGCATGATGGTACAAGCTTGTAACCAGTGCTGAAGAGTAGAAAGCAGAGGTGGGAAAATCTCTGGAGCTTGCTAGCTACTCTAGCTGACTTGGTAAGCTTTACAACCTGAGAAATATAGTGTGCGAGAATAAATGTGGTAGAAAAGCAATTGAGGAAGACACCTGATACTGGCCTCTGGCCTACACATCAGTGCATAGATGTGCATACATGCGCATGTGTGCACACACATACATCCACCCTCACTGTAGAGGGAGAATGTATGTTGGTTTCCTGGCCGCCCAGACCTGTATAATCATACAGAAACTATATTAACTACAACATCGTTTGACCAATAGCTTAGGTGTATTCCTAGCTAGCTCTTACATACTAAATTAACCCATTTCTATTAATCTGTGTATCACCACGAGGCTGTGACCTACCTGTAAGGTTAGGGTGTCTTTCTCCTTCAGCAGCTACTTGGCATCTTCCTGAATCTGCCTTCTTTCTCCCTGCATTCAGTTTAGTTTTCCCACCTAGCTCTATTCTGCCCTGCCATAGGCCATACCAGCTTCTTTATTAACCAATGGTAATAAAACATATTCACAGCATACAGAAAGGAATCCCACATCAACTCACAAAATAAAATAAATGGCTAAACTTTTCATAAAAATAAAAGGCGACAAAGCAGAGTTTAATAGTATATTGATATAAGGCATTGATATAAGATGGCTATGGGAAAATACAGAGAGAAAGGAAGATATGTTGATTCTGAAATGTTAAAAATAAGAAAGAATGTTTCAGACAGATGAGAACGTTTGTATTTGAAATCTGGTAAACCGGTTTCAGACCAATGAGAAAGACAAAGAGACCCAATTATGATAAAAGCTGCAAGTTACAATGAAGACATACACTTGAAAACTATGCACAGAGAGAAAATTGGGTGAAATCTACTAGAACCTTGGAATGGAACTTATATCTGGAACCTGTGACTATGGAGTTACATGGAAAAGTAGACCTTTCAGATAAAGATTACAATAAATTACCTGCATTATCCAAATGACCTAAAATAACCATGGACCCAGAGTCAGACATCTGCTGTGTGTAGAAGATGCAGCAGAATAGGAGTCAAGAGACTTGCCCTGCAGTTGCTATAGATGCCCACACTAGAAGTGTGAATGGGAACACAGCTGACTGGGAAGCAAAAAAGGTCTCGTGATAACTGTGAGAGGAAAGGAGACTTCAGTTTGGAAACCCTAGGTTGTTTTGTTAAAGATGAACTTTAAAATGTTTCAAGAAATGATCTTAGTCCCCAGTAATCCAGAAGTTCCAGGATGTAGACCAGGTCAGCTGAGCAGAAGCGAGACTGGGCATAAGCTGCCAACTTGAAGGCAGATGACAGGCAGCTAGATGCTGTTATTCTCTGCGTTTCAGACGTGGAATTGTAATGATGGGTATATCTGTCTATGTATATTCACAAATCTGCATAAATACCCTTTCCCAATTGTCTTAGAGTTTCATTGCTGTGAAGAGACACCGTGCCCACAGCAACTTTTATAAAGGAAAACATTTCATCAAGGACAGTTTACAGTTCAGAGGTTTAGTCTGTTATTATTATGGCCGGATGTGGTTGCATGCAGGCAGACATGGAGCTGGAGAGGTAGCTGGGAGTTCCACATCCACAGGCAGCAGGAAAAGACGGGACACACTTCCTCCAACAAGGCCACGCTTCCTAATAGTACTGCCCACTTCCTATAGGCCTATGGGGGGGTCATCTTTATTTAAAACACCATAGCCATCATATTAATGTTTTACAGGGTAAATTTTATGTAGACTTTGCAAACTAGAGCATAAATATTTTATTTTTATGAACAGTCAAATAAATGCCCTTTAAAAAATAATAATGCCATTTCTCAACACCCTCATCAGCCATCTAAGAAGTTGAATCATAAGCAGAACTCTGAAATCATAAGCAGAACTTAAAACTGCCCTCACTGGGTTACTAGTGGTTATCATATTGTGTGACTAAGTACAATGTACTTAAGTGAAGAGGTAAAACTCTTCTGAGTTATATGCTGAGGTTAAATAATGAATGCAAATTCCCTAAATGAAGTTTCTGCTGATACCAACTCAACAATAAGAGCCTTTTAAAAATCCTCCAATGGTTGGATGGGTGCTTAGTGCATCGCATGTCCAAGGCTCTGTGTTCGGTCCCCAGAAAATCTTAAAATTAACAGACTATTATTAAGTCATTGAAACAAACCTTCATCTTCATGTTCCTGGCCCTTTCATTTTCTATTTATAAAATTACCGTATATTTTATATAAAATATGGAAATGAAGCAATGATGACTAATATCTTAGCACTATTTTGTTCATTATTTTGTTTTGTTTTTGAGACAAGATTTATTTGTGTAGTCCTCTCTTTCCTGGAAAAACCTCACTCACTCTGCTAGCCTAGCCTCAAACTCACAGAGATCCACTTGCCTCTGCCTACCTAGTACATCCCCCAGTGACACCATTGGAAATCAATAAATAGATTTAGCAACCCTGGATTTCCATTTTATTTTCTGACCAGGACAAACAATAAGAAATGATATCTGATCTTGCTTATTAAATTTATTTTCCTACCTGGTTACTCCAGAATAGACTGGCCCAAACATTTGCTGCTGCTGCTGCTGCTGCTTGCTGTTTTGTCTGCCTGCCTATCTTCCTCCCTTCCTTCCTTGATGTGGTAGATCCTTCTGTATATGTGTTGCTTTTATTGGTTAATGAATAAAGAAGCTGCTTTGGCCTGTGATAGGGCAGAGTAGAGCTAGGCAGGAAAACTAAACTGAATGCTGGGAGAAAGAAGGTGGAGTCAGTGAGATGCGATGTAACCACCAGAGGATCAAGATGCAAGCCACCAGCCAGAACCTTGTCTGTAGGCTATGAGCCTCATGGTAAAATGATAGGAATGGGTTAATTTAAGATGTAAGAGCTAGCTAGAAATATGCAGAAGCTAATAGGCCAAGCCGTGTTGTAATTAATATAGTTTCTGAGTGATTATTTCAGGTCTGGGTGGCCGGGAATTGAATGAGCAGCTTCCACCAACACTTCCTTCCTCCCTTTTTTCCACCCTTTTGCCCTCCCTCCCTCCCCCCTTTCTTGGCATATGAAACCAAAGCATTACAGATCAAGTAAATCATAACCATGATAACAGAAAATAAAATTTTTATAAAGTACTTTAATCTCAATCCAGGAGTGGAAGTATATGTCTGTAATCCTGGCACTTAGAAGATGGATAGGAGGATTGTGAGTTTAAGCCCAGCCATGACTATGTAGTAGGTCAGTGTCTAATAAAAACAGAGAGATAAGTAGACAGACTTAGATATTAATATATTTATATGCCTCAAGAATTAGTGATTGTTAATTTCCTTTTCATTTAGGCCCATCAATTTATCAAATATCTGCGATGATGGGGGAAGCACAATGTGAAAGGCAAACTTCTGTTTCTAACACACACCGCATGGTGACGCATGCCTATGAACCAAAACTCTGCAGAGATTGAAGCAGAAGAATCAGTTTATAGTCAGCTTGGCTACATACTGCCTCAAAGTTTTTTAAAACTTTTCCCCAAAGAAATATATATTCATGGTTTGTTAAAAATATGTAAATAAAGCTATCAGCTGAATATATGATGTTATTTTTGTACTGGAGGGCATGGCTTTCATGTAGAGCACTGTGAAGTAGCTGAGGCCAGTACTGCACGATCTTACAAGGTTACCGGGGAGACAGTTGCCATGCGTACCTCAGGAAGACACCACACTTCCTTTTCCCTCTTTCTTACTCTCTGAACATTCTCGTACTTCATCACCGTTGCCAACCTTAGTCTGACTTTTCCCAATTCTAAATATATCTTCTTTATCAATAGCATGGAAAATACTATATTTGAGTATAAAAATAAGTGAGGTACACATCTATAAACAATGCCTGGGAAACAGTGAGATCCCAGACTCAGAAGACAGTGAGAGGGTTTGTGATGGTTGATACTGATTCATCTTCACGGATCTGGAGTCGCGTCTGGGACCGTGAGGGATCCTCTGGAGATGGTCGGCTTCTGTTCATGCTTGTTGGAGAAGTATCTTGACTAGGTTGGGTGAGGCAGGAAGACACATCCTGAAGGTGGCCAGCACTGTCCCTGGGCTGTATATGGAGAGCACCAGCTCAGCACTAGCATTCATTGCTCTTGTCCCCATGTCGTGTGAGGCAGAGCAAAGTCTTCTTTCCTTAAGGTACTTTCCCAGATATTAAAACACAGCAGCAGTAAGGAAACTAATGTGTTGTAAGAGGCCACTTGTTTGTTTCCTGGCTACCCAGCAATTCAGACCCAAAATAATCCCACAGAAACTATACCCATCTCCATTAATTTGTGCATCACCACCACAAGGTTGTGGCCTACCAGCAAAGTTTCAACATGTCTGTCTCTGGCGGCAGCTCCATGGCTTCTTCCTGACTCTGCCTCCTTTCTCCCAGCATTCAGTTTAGTTTTTCCCGCCTAGCCTTGCTCTACCCTATCACAGGCCCACAGTGGTATTATTATTATTAACCAGTGGTATTCACAGCATACAGAGGAATCCCACATCACTAATGTGAGGTGAGCCTGGAAGTAGAGAAGAGTAACAATGATGCCAAAATATTGTTAAAGGGATAATTCTAGCCTTTTCACAAAAATCCATTAATGAAATTTGTGGATTTTTCCAAGCTCTTAGTATATAATACAAAAATAACTGCCAGAAGATTTTTCTTTGAGCATAATGTTCTTACCAATAAGTAAAAGTTATTAAATAAAATGAGCAGGCTCATTGGCAAGTACCTGTTTTCTATGTAACTCAAGATTTTTCTCTTGAAAATCTTGAATGGTAAAGATACATACCACTATCATCTTCATTGGTCAGTAATTTTCAGTGAATCCTATAAAAGTTTTGGAAAATACAAATCTTTGCCATATATAAAAAGTATTAAATTAGTAGATTAAGGAATAAAATGACTTGTATATCACTTTTCCTAAGAGTCCTGGCCAGAAGTTCTAGAGCAGCACAGGACTCAGCTGATCTCTTCATTCACTCACAGCTATCTTTTAAGTACAAGATAGCGCATACCAAAAGGCTAACACTTCTTAAGAGATTATGTTTAGGGATTTCCTAAATTGTTTAAAAGATCACTAGGAAGAATTCTTGCGAACAGTTCCGTGCTTACTGGGCCTGTGTCCTTTTAACTTGAGAATTTACAGTATGATTGCTCTGTAAACATCAGAATGTTCTAAATACTGTGCAGTGTACACACAGAACTGGTCATGGCTTATCTTGCACTTATCAGCTTGTTTATTTTCATTCCCCCGAAGCTGTATTTCTAACAAGAGCAGCTGCTACTTTGTAAATACTTTAATGGCTTCTGTTAGTTAGAGCTGTTGGTTTAACAGACAATGTTATAAAAGATTTTCATTCTTCCATGTGATTACACACCTTGAAGTGCATTTTACCCTGAAAATCCTCTGGAGACTGGGAAGGTATGTCTTTTGAGAGCACAGAGCCAAGAGAATAGAAAGATTTAAGAATGGTGTGTGAGATCAGGGACCAATGTGCACCTGCACTGGGTTCTCGGAGTCAGTGTTGAGAGCACACACTTTATACCCAACACTTCAGGAACCGTTACTGGCTGGAGAAAGTCTTCTATGCAGCCCAAGCTAGCCTTGGATCGATCCTCCTGCCTCTGCCTCTCAGTGCTGCTGTGACGGATCTGTGCCACTAGTCAAGACTAATTTAGCTTTTCTGGTGAAAGTGAGGAAGAGGCAGCTGAAGAGTGACTTATCTAAGACTGATAAGGGTCACACCCTAGTCTCCTGAAGGGTTCACCGTTGTCCTATCCTGGAAGCCTGTGTAAGACAGGAGGGAGTAAAAGCAATACAAAAGGCAAAAGAGGAACAGAAAGAATTAAAATACTTTGAGTTCTGGCAGGGTTCAAGAACTTCACCAAGAATCAGGAAGTGTGTTAGACAAGGCTTATGCTACTGAGGTGAACACTCTGGACACTTTGCATTATAAACAAGGGCGGCTACACCCCAGTAAGACTTGATTTAGACACTGAAATTTGAATTTCATATACTTTTCACATCTGAGAATGTATCATCTTTCTAATAATTTGAAAATTTAAAGAAAAAATTCTGCCAATTTCTGTTGTCAGTAAATAACTGAAAATCACTATTAAATACTATAAAATGAATTTGGTATATGGGCTCTAAGTTTAAATATTTGTCCTAGGAAAAAAGACTAAAACAAAATTCTAAGTAATTCATTGTTTTTTTTATCTCTTTAATAGGGGATAGAGAATTCAGCAATGCCATAGATGTAGACTTAGCAAATATATGCAATCTATTCATACAATTAGAATACACATTTTTGTCAAATGCCCCTGGAACATTCTTTAAAGACTAACAAAAATAAAGTCATAAAATTTTTTTTTTAAACTTTGTTGTGCTGAGTATCAAAACCAGGGTTTCAGGCATATTAGGCAAGTGCTCTACCCCTGAGATATCCCTCCATCCCTTAAGTAAGTCTGTTAATAAAATATTTTATCATATAAAAGTATCTTCTGATCACAGTGGGAATAAACCAAAAATTATTAGCAGAAGTAAAACTGGAAAATCCATATTTGAAAATAAAGCAATATACATATCATGACCCAAAAATGAAATTACAAAGAAAATTCTAAAACTGAGATAAGGGAAAGTATGTGAATTTATGATATTCATCACAAAAAAGAAAATCTCAAATAAATATCCTTACTTTATATCTGAAGAAACCATTAAAAGAACAAATTAAAACCAAAGGAAGCAGAAAGAAATAAGATTAAAACATAGAAAAAAATACAAAATTGCAAATAACAAAAGAAAAAGTTAATGACACTTAAGGTGCAGATTTCAAAAACCAACAACAAAACTGACAGACCATCCGCTCTGCTGAAAACCAGAAATGCCCCCAGGGACTCATACCCCGCACAGATGAGGGTGCTTATTCAGCGTTCATAAGGGCATGCTGCCTTACTGAAACTAGATCATAAACAGAGCAAGCAAACAATTAGTGAACTGAATTAGTAACCAGAGCCTCCCGACAAAGAAAAGCCCAGGACTTGTTGGCCTCCCTGGAGAATTCTACCAGTTAAAGAGAAATTCCCAACATCCTTTTCAAGCTCCTCCCCAAAACTGAGGAGGGACCTTCCCAGAGCCAGTCAAGGTCTCTTGAGTACAGTGGTTCAAATCTGGCCTATACAACGCGTATAGACTCATGTCATATTCATGAACTAGAAGACAAATGTTGACAAATAGCAACACCACTAAGGCAACTGGATGGTCAGTGCGAGTCCTATCCAAGAGCATTGATGACTTTGCAAAACTAAAAATCTTAATTTTTGTCTGTATTTGTTTATCTACATCTGTGTGCATGCGGTATGGTGTAGATGTAGGGCTCCGAGGACACCCTGCAGGTGTCAGTTCCCTCCCCACCTCTTGTGGGCTCTGGGGGTCAGACTCAGTGGTCAGGCTCAGTGGCGAGCAACTTCCCTACTGAGCCGTCGTGACAGCTCTTCTTAAAAACTTGTATGGAGTTGCCAAGGGCACTGGCCCAGGACAATGTCAGATACGCTACACTTCTGCATTCCAAGGGTGGGGTAATCAAAACCGACACTCAACAAAAACTATACACACAGACCGATGGAGACCACAAACACGCACTTTCAGGTATGTGCTCAGTTTTCAACAAGGATATTGGGATCACTAATGCAGTCTTTTCCATAAGTTCAGTTAGTGGTACTCAGAAAACTGTGTTCATATGCAAAACTGTAATCTAAGCTATGCTCTTACCTTCTATCTTGTAAAAAAAAAAATAACTCAGAATAATGAAAGATTTAAATGTAAGACCCAGAAGTAGAAACTCCTGGAAGAAAGCAAGGACTGTGGCCTCACTGGTGCGGTGACACCAACAGCAGCTTCTAGGGTGACAGCACAGCAAAGAAGCAGGTGGTGGAGGGCGAGCACAGGGAAATGACAGCTAAGGTTAAACAAGGCTGCTGGGACCTACTCACCTTCCACACTCCTTCCCAAACCCAAAGGCCCAGGGCTTCCTCAATCCCGCCATGACAGTTGATGGCCCCGCCACAGCCACAGTGCGAATTTGCAACAAGAGAGGGAAAATGAGCCAAAATTTCTCAGGCCCTGACTTTTTTCAAGTACTTTAGGAATGGAAATGTCTGTCTGTCTGTCTGTCTATCTATCTATCTATCTCTCATTTTACATTCTGACTGCAGTTTCTTTTTTAATTTATTTATTTTACACCCCAGCCACAGTTTCCCTCCTTTATTCCCAATCCCTTCCCCTACCTTCCCTCTGCCCCCACCCCATGCACTCCTCCTCCTTTTCTATTCAGAAAAGGGCAGGCCTCCTCTGGAGATCGACAAAACATGGCATATCAAATTGCAGTAAGACTAAGCACCTTGTCTTTGGGACCTTATTCCTTATCCTGTGTATTTTTTATTTATGTTTTATATTTCTTATATACTGTTAGGGATCAGCAAGTTCTAATGGTGTCAATGTAGTGATAACTTGCCTGAAGATCAGAATGCAGAACTAAGACACTAGAAGCCAGGGAATGGTGGCACAGACATTTGGTCCCAGAACACAGGAGACAGAAGCAGACAGATCTCTGTTAGTTCAAGGCCACCGTGGACTACCCGAAATTGATCCAGCCTAAAAGAGAAACAGAGCTCACACAAAAGTGATCCCAGCCCTAGGGAGGAGGAGACAGGAGCTCAGATGCGGTCTGAGGAGAGGATCACCCATTTGGTCTGAGGATTCAGTAGAGGTAAAGGTCTCTCTAGTGGCTGGTTATTCTGCCTCTCTGATCTCTCATCTTTCACCCCCTAATATCTGACTCCAGGTTTTTATTAAGACCAATTAGGATTCATGTCACAGTATTAAATGACCTAACCTGCTTTAAGAGCCTTCTCTAAATGTGACCATGTTCATTATAATCTCGAGGGGAGAAAATGTATTTTTAAAAATAAATAGCCAAAAAGGTGGGGGAAAAAATAAATAGACTATAAGCAAAGCTACCTGGTGTGTGTGTGTGTGTGTGTGTGTGTGTGTGAGAGAGAGAGAGAGAGAGAGAGAGAGAGAGAGAGAGAGAGAGAGCGTATGCTTAAGCCCACCTCTGCTCTAAGTAGTTGGTTCCCAGGAGATGTACAAAAGGGCCAGAGAGCCTGGAATGCTGGTGCAACCCTTTATTCTTAGAACCCAAGAGGCAGAGACAGGCAGACCTCCGAGTTTGAGGTCAGCCTGGGCCATATAATGAATTGGCTAGCACAGGCCAGTCAGAACTACATAGTCAGACCCTGTCTTTATAAAAGGGAAAGAAAAAAAGGCCGAAGATTGCTTCTTTTTTTTTTAAATTTTGGTCAGTTCATTTGCCTCTTTATTATTTTATTTAATACTATTTTGTCTGAATATGACTTCGTCAGGGCCATAAAGAAATGTCTGCATCATCTAGTTCATAGCAGCATGGCTCACAACCCCACAGCAGACATTCAGCAACGGAATTTACCTTCACTACTCACTTGGGCCCACGCAGTTACTGGAAGCAAGATGGGAGTGAGGTCTCTATTTGATTATTCCTTGATATCAGCATGATGCTCGCTCGGGAGCCTAGAAACTGTGATACCCAACCCTCTCGTTCGGCTTCGAGGCTAAAGGACCAGTGATGAGGGTGACCTAAGCACCTTACTGACAGCCTTTCTACACCCGCACAGTGTGACCCAGAGGTCTCCAGTCCTTGTCCTCAGTCTGCAGTCACCGTGTGCTCCAGGAAGAGCAAAGCCTTGCAGGACCAAACCTCTCCCATGAGAAAATTCTGATGGTGAGACCCTACCTGCAGTAGGAACAACCATCTTCTGAGAGCTACCTTCTCCCCTCAAGTGAAGACTTCAGACTACCTTGCTACATCAAGATGAGATAATGATCAACCAGACGATGCCTTGGCCCCAGTGTTTAATTATAACATTGCTTGCCCTCTGCCCTCATTCTCACTCTGTGCAGGCCAGTATCCCGTGCCTGTGCTCAGGTGAACAAGGCTACTGGATCTCTCTGGTAGTCTTTCCAGTGTGCCACACTGATTAATCTCCTATAAGGCACTAAGGTTTGTCTGCTTATTTTCACATGTCTGTAAAATGGAAATATACCTCTTCCTGTGCATTTTAAGATTCTGGTAGGAGGCTGATGACTATAGCTCCATGGTAGAGTGCTTCCCTAGTGTGGGCAAGGCCCTGGTTTCGATTCCCCTCACCACCAAAAATAAATAAACAAAAATATAAAAATAGCAGCAAAGTGCTTCCCACTGAGCCTGAGGACCTAAGTTTGATCCTTGGGGTCTGTTGGGAGGAGAGAATCAGCTCCTACATGTTGCCCTCCCTTCACATGCAACACACACACATGCACACGCACATGCATGGATTCTAATTACTTTAAAAATTTAAAGTAATACTTATCTAAAGAAAAAAATTTTAAAAATGTTTGGAAGGGCTGGGGAGATGGTTCAGCAGTTGAGAGTGTGTCCTTGCCCTTGCAGAGGACTTGGGTTTGGTTCCTGACACTTTCATCAGTGAGCTGACAGCTGCCTATAACTCCACTTCTAGGGAATCTGGTGCCATAATTTCCTTCTCTGGCACCTGCGTACATGTGGTGCACATAAACTCATGTAAGCACATGTACATACACATAAAATATCTAAGAATGACTTTCCTTTTAAATTTATGTACTATATATTAGACTAATTTCTTATAATTATCCAAATTAATAAAAATAGCTAGGCAATTGGGTAACATTAAGAAAAGGTTAGATGCTTAATTATGTTGACAAAAGCACTATGAATAGGCAAAGTATAAAAGAAATTTCAAATTTGATCTTGAGAAGACTCATGTTGGTGCCCCTGACTGAGATAGTTAGAAGAGACAGGAACTGCCAACCCCTACACCACCCCACACACACCCCACACCACACCCACACCACACCCCCACACCACCCCCCTCGTGCTGCACAGCAGATAAAAAAGGTCAAGGCTGCGCTGGGCACATGGTAATTGTTTGTCACAAACTAGTTAGCAGAAACTGTATTTGCATTTTTCTCATATCTTACTTATTTTACATAAAACAGAACTCCTGGGGCCCTTGGACAGAAGAGACGTGATAAATGAAGCTCTTGCTGGCCCAGCTTTAACACCTGAAGGAGAAAACCCATTTCCAGATCTTCTTCCTTCCATCAGTTCCATGCACAGACACACTACTCAACAGAAAACGCCAAATGGCCCTTCTAACAGGTAAAATATGTTGAACTGAGAGTTTACTATGTAAAGAAGTAGTTCACCTTCAGCGCTTCAAATACAGCCATGCAACTAATGTCTATATGCTGACTTTGTATCCTGGCACTCTGCTGACAGGATTTCATCAGATCCGAAGGTCTCTGGTGGAGTCCATTGGATCCTTTTTGTAACATGTCATCTGTAAGTGGAGATCTTTTGTCTTGGTTCCTTATTTCCCTTTTGTTTAATTCTATTATCTTATTGCTGTTTTCAAGACTCCAGTCTCAATACTGAATAAGAGCAGAGAGAGCGAGAGCCCTTGTCACATTCTAGATTAATGAGGAAATGGCCTCAAGTATGTTTTATTCAGTATAATTTTGTCTATCAATATAATATATACAGACTTCTTACTTACTTGATGTGTATGAGTGTTTTGCCTGTGTGTGTATGAGTGTACCATGTATGTACCTCGTACCCACAGAGGCCAGAAGAGGGTGCTGGAGTTAGAAGATTGTGAGCCACCGTGTGGGTGCTGGGAACCAAATGCTGAGGCAAGAGCAGCTTGTGCTCTTAAGGGCTGAGCCACCTCTGTAGGTATCCTGGAAGCCGTTAAAAAAAAAAAAAAAAGGCTCCCACTGACCTCATAGCTTGTGGCTCCACCATCCGTGAGCCACATGCTATGGCAACCCAGAACAACTGTCATGGGACTGTATGCTAAAGACTGGCTGACAGAATTCCTCTAGAATGTGGTAACAGAGTTTTGCATCAGAACTCTAGGAAGTAGTCTGTGAGGGAGAAACCTGGTTGGAGGCAGAGTCTATGTGGAAATATGAATAGAGTTCCTAAGAGTGTGCGCTGGGCACAGGGAAGGGATAGGTCCAACATTTCAGCCTGCACTGTGAAAACAGGACCCACATCTGTGCTGAGCCCCAAGAGGTGCCCATTGATGGGGTCAGCACCTGTGACCCAGCCTGCAAAGGTGTCCCAGGGTTGTCCTGGTATCTAGGAGCCTGGGAAGGAACTGAGTGTCAGAGCTGAAGCAGCAGCAAGTGAGAGCCATTCAGACTGCGCCCTTTCAGCTCCCTCCATGTTTACTCTTCCTTCACTCCACCCAATGCCCTTATTTCAGGCCAGATCTGCCCTGCTCTGTCCTGTACCTCACCACTTTCTTTATTTTTATTTCCTTTTAATTTTTCCACTTGATAGACTTCCCCAAGGCATATGTGACCTGGTTTGGGGGGTCTCAGCCTGCTGGGAGCTGGGATGGCCTCAGGTTATCTTACTCCATTCCTTTTCTTCTTTCTTTCACCTTACGTTCCACAGGACTGCCCTGCCTCTCTCTTCTTGTTTCTATTGTTTGCCTCCATCAGTGTAATATTAGTCAGCATTCTTAGCTCTAGCCTTCTCCCTTCCACATATTTATTCCCAGAATAACTAATGTGTGAATACAGTATTATCAGTGTTCTCTTACTTTAAGTGACTGGAAAGCAGAGGCTGGTCTTTTTGTATTTCACTGTTATATTTTCATACTGTGCCTATTCTTTGAATATTACTGGTATGGATTTCCCCAATAAAAAGGCACAGGTCAGCAGATTAAGTCAAAAGGCAGGATCATCCAAGCATGAGAATACACACCCTTAGTCCCAGCAAAGGGAGCCGAGCTCTGAGAGTTTGGGGCAGCCTGGTCTACATAGCAAATTCCAGGCCAGCCAGTGCTACACAGTGAGACCCTGCCTGAAAAAAAAGACATAGAATCTGGGTTGTTTTTTTTCTATTTGTTGCCTCCAAGAAATTTACCTCATCATCAAAGACAGACAGAGTCTTAAGGTGGGAGCAGGGGGAGAAGAATTCCAAGCGAGCAGAATGAAGCAGCAAATAGGTGTCACAATAACTAAAAAACTAAACTTTGAACCAGAGTAAGTCAGACTAAACAAAGCCACTTCCAACTGAATAAGGGGACAGTCTATCAAGATGCCAGTGTGACTCTAAACAGGCGTGCATGGGTATACCCAGACCCCATTCAGCTGCTAGGTGGGACAGCGTAAGCTGACCCCCGCACAGTAAGAATGTGTGGCTCTGGTGCGGCACTCCCGTCAGGGCACAGCTCGTCCTGACAAAGGAAAATGTCGGAGCTAATGATAGCGTAGATCAAGTGGGTTTAGACCGCTGCAGAAATTCCAAACACTGCAGAATACACAGTCCCCTCAGCAGCTCATGGAATGTTAATATAAAATAGATCCTATCATAGGATACAAAACAAGACCTAAGAAAAATAATATTTTCTTTTATTCTGTATTACCACAGTGAAATAAAAATGAAAAATTATGGAACATACACACAAATTCATGGAGATTGAGGAAACACTGAATAATGAATGGGTTTCATAGTGAAATAAAAATTAAAACATTCCTAGAATCTAATGAAAGTGAAAACATATGCAAAAGCCTGTAGATCCAATGAAAAGAGTCCTGAGAAATGTATATCTATACATAGTTCCATTTAAAAAATCAGGCCAGGTGGTGGCACACACCTTTAATTCCAGCCTTCCGGAGGCAGAGGCCATCGGATCTCTGTGAGTTCGAGGCCAGCCTGTTCTACAGAGCAAGTTCCAGGACAGCCAGGGCCACACAGTGAAACTCTGTCTTGAAAGGGGGCAAAAAGGAAAAAAAAATCAAAGCAATTTTAAATAAACAACCAAATGCTGAACCTTAGGGTCTTGGAAGAAAACAAGAACAAGTTAGGTGATGGAAAGAAATAATGCCTAGATAGAAATGGACACAAAAACAAAATCCCACCAAAAAAAAAAAAAACAATAAAACAAAGAATTAATTGTTTAAAAAAAATTTTAACAAACTTTTAGCTAAAGTAGCCAAGAGAGCTACAATCCAAATTAAGAAAAGTAGAGATGAAAATAGTGAGGTGAAAATAGATGCCAATAAAATTCAAAAAATAAGATAAAGTAGAAAATTGTAAAGGAATCAGTGAATTTGTAGAGACTTAGGACTTACCAAGAAAACGTTCTGAAATAAATATCTTAAGCAGATTTATTACAAGCAATGCGGTTGAAGCAGTAATATGATACCTCCCATTAAAAATGTTCAGGCCCAGACAGGTTCACGGCTGGATTCCAGCAGACCACTGAGGGACCAGCACCAGTGTTTCCCCGAAGGATTCTGGGAAATACAGAAGGAAGGAATGTGCTGAGACTCTTTACATACCCATATTATAGTGATAACAAAAGCAGAAAAAGACACAATAAAACAAAGGAAACTATAGGCCAAGCTCCCTCATTCACACAAGTGCATGCAGAAAACTTCCCAAGGGCATCAGGAGGAGCTGGCAAGCCAGCTCAGCGATAGAGAACAATTGCTGCTTGGGGAGGGCCAGGTACAATTCCCATTCCTGCATGGCAGCTCGCAACCATCTGTGACTCTAGTTTCAGGGATTCCTGTACCTTTCTGTGGCCTCCACCAGTGTGCTTGAATACATGCATGTAAAATACTTACAAAAACAAATAAAGTTTTTTTTAAAGAATACAGAGTAAGTCAGACTAAACAAAGCCACTTCCAACTGAATAAGGGGACAGTCTATTAATAATTCAGGCAGGACTGGGGGTGCAGCTTGGTTGGTAGTCTTTGCTTAGCATGCATGAAAACCTAGGCTTGATCCTCAGTGCTACAGACACTGGTTGTGGTGGGCAAGCACTTGGGGGGGTCCAAGCAGGAGGGTCAGAAGGCCAAGGTCACCCTGAGATGTACAGTGAGTATGGGCTCTGTGAAACCTTGTCTGAAAAATAAAAGTCTTTAAAACAGAGGAAAAGTACCAGTGAGATGGCGCCGGACGATCTAAGCTGGACCCACAGGGCCCACATGGTGGAAGAAGAGAATCAGCTTTCCCAAGTTGTCCTCTGACTTCCTCATGCAGTGTGGCATGTTCACACACACACACAGAGTACATAAATAAGTAATTTTAGACCATCCACCACAAATTAGCTTCATTCCAGTATTCCAGTGATGGTTCAACATATACATTAGTAAATATACTACATCCTGTAAACAGACTCAAGGACAAGAAGAATGTTATCTCAGAAAAGACTTGACAAAATTCAGACTCCTTCCGGGAAAAGCTTGCTGAAGCAACCAAGAATAAAATAGACAGATCTTAGCAAACAGGCTATAGACCACGGAGACGGCCAATGCTACGTATAGTGGGGGAAAACTGAGAAGATCTAAGCATACAGGCTATAGACCACGAAGACGGCCAACGCTACATATAGTGGGGGAAAGCTGAGAACATTTCCACCGACATCGGTAGCAACACAAAAGCAACCTGAGAAAAGGTTTCTTTGGTTTACAGTTCCTGATCACAGCCCATTGTTGTGGAAAAGGCAAGGACTGCAAGTATCTAGTCACATCCAGTCACAGGCAGAGAGAATGCATGGATGCTCACTGGCCAGCTCGTAATGTCTACTCAGTTCTGGCTTAAACCCAGGGAATGGTGCCACCCACATCAGTCAACATAACCAAGACAGTCCCCCACAGATCTGTCCACAGGCCAACCGTACCTAGAAATCTATCATTTGAGACTATCCCTAGGTGACTTCAAGTGTCAAGTTGCCAATTAAAGCTAGCCCGCTAGCATGACAGGCTGTCTCTGCAAGTCCCCACATGCCATCAGGTAGGCATTAGCATACACCTTAATGAGAAGCTTCCAGATGAAAGCAGTTGTATCTAATGTAAATGTTTATTTTTTTCATGGCCATTATGTGAATTGACTACACTTTTGTGAGACTTTTATACTTTTGGTTTTTTTGAGGTAGGGTCCCTGGCTGCCCCTGAACACACTGTATAGGCCAGGCTTGGCCTCAAACTCACAGAGGCCTACTGGCCTCTAGGATTAAAGGTGTGTGCCAACCATGCCCAGCTATTTTTATTTTTTTATGTGAATGGATGTTTTACCTGTGTATATGTTTGTGTATCATGTGTGCAGTGCCTGCAGAAGCCTGAAGAGGTCATTAGATCACTGAGACTGGAGTTAGAGTTTTAGATGGTAAAACTGCGACGTGGACATGAGGAAACAAACCCAGGTCCTCTGGAATAGCAGCCAGTGCTGTAGTGCCATCTCTCCAGCCCCGAGACTTTTACACTTTTAATAATAGAATTCAAATAGTTACTTTTCTGATCTGGCTGAGACTTTATTCATCCCATGTCAGTATTCAAATTATTGGTTTTTCATAATTATGACTTGGCCACTAAAACATAGTTACATAACTTGGAGCACAGTTTAGAAGCATCCTGTGGGGTGAGAAGACAGTAATTAATGGTACTAGGTCTAAGGAAAAGAATTCCCTTAGCTCCAGTGCTATCTAGACTAGTTACAATTGAACTAAGTCAGCCAGGTGGTGGTGGTGCACGCCTTTAATCCCAGCACTCAGGAGGCAGAGGCAGGCGGATCTCTATAAATTTGAGGCCAGCCTGGTCTACAAGAGCTAATTCCAGGACAGGCTCCCTGTCTTGAAAAAATAAAGAGAGAGAGAGAGAGAGAGAGAGAGAGATCAACTTTTCTAGTTCCCTCAGAAAATTTATCCACCCTGATATTTACACTCATAAATTCAGTTGGTTGCTGGTTAGTTTATTTCTATTTATTATGCCTTTTAGCAGAAATAATAAAAACTCTACTGGGGTTCAACCTGAAGGTCAGAAAAGCAAAGCAGCAGCCAGCTACTGGCTCTTACCTCTATGTCAGACCAAAAATGGGCAATCCTGCCTCCACGAATGCTCAGATTGAAACTGGACTGAAACCTGTCTCCTCCCGTTTTATATTCCTCTCCAGTGCTGGGATTAAAGGCGGGTATCACCACTGTTTGGCCTGTATGGCTGACTAGTCTGGCTGCTTTGTACTGATCTTCAGGCAAGCTTTATTTATTTCAAATGCAATGTTACCTAATTAAAAGTTAAATTTGTCCTCATTGATTTTTATTGACTCATATCTATGCAAGTTTTCTTAAAGTTGGAACAAACAAAAATACTCTTTTATTCAAGATCTGCTGTGTGCCTGGAAACAATGAAACTGAGGGAAATGTCAGTGTTTACAAAACAAAGAAATTGTCAACAGAATGTCTGCCAATGGACTAACCAGGAAAGAAATTACAGCCGATAATTCAGGAAGATTGGCTCAAAACAAACTGCCCGTGCCAACAGCAAACCTGACAATTATTCTGTTGTCTAATTTGGCTCAGCCTAAGGTGACCTTGTTTGCCCATCTCAGTCTTAATTCTTGCTAACTTGGCATGAAAGAGGAACATACGGCATATGTCTACAAAGTCCATTTTCGCATCTTAAACCAAAATAAATGTAGTTTATGTTGAGCGTTTCCTGTAACTGAGCTTGTAAGTATATTAGACAGACCTGGTTGCATCCATAGCCTGCCCACTAGCTCCTTTATAGGTGCTGCCTATAAAACTCAAAATTCTCGGGAGATATATTTTTCTAAGTTTGGTCTATGACTAAAGCTAGCCAATTTTAAACATGTTCCCAAAATTATAGGCAATCACAAGCCCTTTTTAAAACATAAAAATGAAAATATGTCATCAATTCATTGCAACCAAAAGGTTTTCACAGATTTTGACTGAATTTAAGGCAGCGTGTTTTTTAAGCTGTACAGGCTACTGTGAGAAGCTCAGTATGGTGATGGACACCTGGGCCGAAGCATAAGGGTGGCTCAGAGAGTCAGACACCTGCACCAGGTCTGCAGCCTGCTTCAGTCCCTCATGCCCACCACGCCACAGGCTGGAAGGAGCAAACACAAAGCTGTCCTTGACTTCCCCGTACATACCTTAGCATGTGTGCTCATTCCAGGACAGGCTCCCTGTCTTGAAAAAATAAAGAGAGAGAGAGGTCAACTTTTCTAGTTTCCTCAGAAAATTTATCCACCCTGATATTTACACTCATAAATTCAGTTGGTTGCTGGTTAGTTTATTTATTATATATAAATAAATAAATGTAATTATAATTTTTAAGTAAAAAACAATGTAAGAAAGAGAGTAGACACTGGAGGGAAAAAACTAAAAATATTTCCATTTTTCCTTCCATTCTAGCCTGGTATATTTTCTTAATTCTTTTTCTGACCCACTAAAGTTTATTATGAAAAGGAAGTTACTCTTCGTAGCTTTAATGCCTCAAGGAGCACTGAATAAATTAGCTTTTTTATTTCCATCATAACTTAAGAAGTTAGACTTCTGGGGAGAGACTACAGAAAGTCGAAAATAACCTCAGAAAGATAGTTTCACTCATATACATACATAAAAATTTAAAGTAGAGTTTGTGGGTTTGCTTTTTCATGTACAGCTAACAGCTGAACAAGAGTACTGAATTGGCACATGTATGTATGTATTATGTGTATTTTGTATGTATGTACACTGTAATCCCCCTAAATGGAGCCAGAGACTGAAACAGCCTGTCACTGCCATGTAATACTTCTCCTTACAGGCCTTACCTGCTGTCTGTTGGTCTACGGTAGACAGGCTTCGTGTGTTTCTTATCAGACACACTGTGCACCTGAGACAAGGAGAGAAGGCTTCCTACCCACATATGTTCACAGCACCTGGTAGTCTGTGTGTGGGCCTGAGCCTGACCCTTGGCCTCCCCACTGTAAAGTGCCCCATTAGCTTCTTTTGGCCTCACAGTTGAAATCATGGGTCAACTTTTCTTAGATATTATTTTGTCAGAGATTATGAGACGGTGACCTTCTAATTGTCGTTTCTCTTACATCTGTAAGCTAGATTGCACGAAAAGAAACTTTTCTTATCAAGCCACAGTCACTCCAAGAGGCAGGGTAAATGCTCAGTGGCTCCTTTCAGTTCTTTGGTCTCAAGGGGGACATGCCAGCGGCCACTTTGCTAGTGCGACCACTACCATGGATGATAGGTGGGGAAGACTTCCATTCTGTCCTGCGGGTCTACTGGTCAGGTTTTAAAAATCAGTGTAACATTTTGAAAAGGTAATTTTAGTGGCATGATCGAAAGCCTAGGAATTTGATAGCTTTTAGTTTCATGTTTGTAATTTCTAACTAGAAATGCCCATCACATTGTTAGCATAAAAGTGAACAACCGAAGTCTCTCTTTGGGGAATCCCAGAATAAATTATGATATATCTAAATACTAGATACTATATGGCCACTTAAGATCATTAGCTTGTTGTTCCAGGGAAATGGAACACTTGAAAGCTCATGAACATTCCAGACAGGATCCGTCGGAAAGTTATATGAGAGTCTCAAAATGTGAATAGTGCAGGGGGATTCATAAAAAAGACTAGAACTTAAATATTTCTAAACCTGTGTGAGTTTATATAAAAAAAGTTGTTCCATCCACCAACAGAATGTGCATTGCTTTTAAATTCACACAACAATAAGACAGACCATATCCAGCATCACAAGAAAATGGAAAAAATACACAGTAAGTTTCCTGATTGTAATGGAATTAAAATGGGGTTATAGGGTATATGCTTTATTACTGCATTGTAAAATTTTTATTCTGTTAAATGCACATAGAAAGAAATGTCTTCATCAACAAACTGAGTTTCCACAATGAAAAAACACAAATAGAAAAGGAAATTAAACTTGAGGCAAATATAAGTAAGGAAATGATGATAATAAAAGCACGTATCAAGCTAAGTGGTTAATACCCATCTTTCAGATTCCAGCACTGTGGGAGGCTGAGGCAGGAGGATAGCCAGTTCAAGCTGTGCAGTATAGGAATCTGTCTGGAAACAAAATAAAACTAACAACAAAATAAAAACTTTGAAAAAGATACATCCAGACACAGATAGTATCATTTGCAAATTCTGCCTAACATTCAGGAAAAAAAAAACATTTATTTATATACAATCTCTTTCAAAAACTACAAGGCAAGGAAACCTATCCTAACTTACCTGTTGGAGTTGCCATAGAAACAGGACACTACAGAACAGTCTCTCATCACTCTATAAGCAGATATAAGCAACAATGGATTAACAGTAAAGGTGAAACACTAGTAATTCAAAAATCCAAACTCTAAAATATTCCCAGATCCTAAACATTTTAGTGCCAAAATTAGCAGCTTTCACTTCTGGCTTTATATGGCAGGTCACAGTCAAAACACATGCACCAGGCAGACATGCTGTCTTCCATCCCTCCAACCCCCATCCACCACACAATGCAGGGACCCAGGATCCCCCAAGTTCTGAGGAAGCTTAAGGACCTCCTCCCAACCTGTTCCCACTTTTTAGGGATTGACTTCTGACCATTCCAACTTTTCCCCACCTTGGTCTAGTCTGAGGCAGTACAGAATCTTACTGTAGACCAACAGCCACAGTGCAGAGTCTTACTGTAGACCAACATTCACAGTGTAGAGTCTTACTGTAGACCAACAGCCACAGTACAGAGTCTTACTGTAGACCAGCATTCACAGTGTAGAGTCTTACTGTAGACCAACAGCCACAGTACAGAGTCTTACTGTAGACCAACAGTCACAGTGTAGAGTCTTACTGTAGACCAACAGTCACAGTGCAGAGTCTTACTGTAGACCAACAGTCACAGTACAGAGTCTTACTGTACACCAACAGTCACAGTGTAGAGTCTTACTATAGAGCAACAGTCACAGTACAGAGTCTTACTGTACACCAACAGTCACAGTGCAGAATCTTACTATAGACCAACAGCCGCAGTAGAGTCTTACTGTAGACCAACAGTCACAGAGTAGACTCTTACTTTAGACAAACAGTCACAGAGTAGACTCTTACTTTAGACAAACAGCCACCATATAATCTTACTGTAGACCAACAGCCACAGTGTAGAGTCTTACTGTAGACCAACAGCCACAGTGTAGACTCTTACTGTAGATCAACAGCCGCAGTGTAGAGTCTTACTGTAGACCAACAGCCAAAAAGGAAGTCCACATGCCTAGGTCTCATCATAAAGACACAAAAATATGAAGACAGTATACTCTGATCCCCCAAATCCACCAGCTCTATCTAAATTTTCACCTGTGAGAACTACCTAGATGAACCCCAGAATAAAAACTCCAAAAACAATGAAAAATTTCATCAAAGAATCTAAGAAATGTAAAGGAGATAAAAGTCAAATGATTCCATTGACTTTATGATAAAAGTCAATGATTCCATTGACTTAAAAAGAACAGTAGTGTTCTTTCTCCTGAGTGGTGCCCAAGGAAACAGATCTACAGCTGGATTTCATTCATTTAGTGATCAAAAAAAATCCATGATCTTAAAACCAGATTCAATAAAGGGATAAAAAGTTATTGGAAGAAGTTAACCAGTAACTTAAAAACAGTGGTGCAATTTAAAAACCTCAGGATTTAAAAACCTTACAAACTGACTGAATCAAGTGGATTGGAGTATCCAGACTTGAAGATAGTAGAGGATTAGACCATACATGCAAAGAATAAACAATTTTAAAGACACAAAAAGAAAATGCAGGAATGTGGGGACAGCATGAAAAGATGAAAACTTGGAATATTGGCATAGATGAGGGAGAAGAATCCCAGGTCAAAGATATGGATGAGATCTTCAGTAGTATCATAGAAGAAAAGTTCCTCAAACTAAGGCAAATACACACAGATAAAAGCACATAGAACACCAAATAGACCAAACAAGAGAAGAAAATCCCCACAGCATAGAATACTAAAAATATAGAACAAAGATAGAATGTTGGAAGCTGCAAGAGAAAAAAACAAGACACATATAAAGGAAAACTCTGCTTAACCACTGATTTCTCAATGGCAAGTTTGAAAGTCAGAGGTGGAGAGATGCACTCAAAGTTATCCAAGACCACAGCTGCCAACCTAACCTCCGTACCCCATGACAATCTACCATAGCTGATGGAGAGAAACTTGCTGTGACACTAACAGGCTGAAATTCCTTTCCACCAAAGCAGCCCTACAGAGAATACTGGAAGCAAAACTTCAAGCCAAAGACAAGAAATGAGCATAGCCAAGAACTCTAGGAAGAAAAAAATAAAGCTATAATTACTGGAACACAACAACAAAGCAAACAACGAATGACTATAGTCAGCACACACTTCTCAATAGTGATTATCCATATTAATGGTTTCAATTCTCCCATCAAAAGACACAGGCTATCACAATGGATTAAGAAATAAAATCCATCTTTCTGTTGCTAACCAGAAACTCACCTTAGCTTTAAAATAGACATGACACATGGGCCTGACCTAGGCCTCTGCATATTTGTGACAGTTGTGGAGCTTGCTCTTCTTGTGGGACTCCTAACAGTGGGAGCAAGGGCTGTCTGACTCTGCTGCCTGCTTTGGGAACCCATTCCTCCTACTGGGATTGCATCTTCCAGCCTTAATAGGAAAGGAGATGGCTGGATACCATGGGAACTGATATCCATGGGAGGCTTGCCCTTTTCTGAAGAGAAATGAATGAGGAGCAGATTAGGGGATGGGAAGGACTGGGAGGAGAAGAGGAAGGAGAAACTGCAGTTGGGATGTAAAATAAACCAACAAACAAAAATAGATAGCACCTAAAGTGAAAGGATGTAAAAGAATACTACAATAAAATGAGACCAGAAAGCAAACAGGCATTGCTATTCTAATAATCTGACAAAATAAACTTCAAACAAAAACTAATCAAAAAGAGATAAAGAATACTCCATCCTAATCAAGGGAAAGAGGAATCAAGAAGACATTAAAGTCCTAAGCATGTATGGACCAAACTGCTATATCCAGTTTTACTCAAAGGATATGACTGGCATTAAAGACATAGATTAACACCAAGTCAATGATAATAGGTGATTTTAATACACGATTTCCTCCCATAGACAGGTCATCTAGAAAAAACAAAACAGAAACATCAGAATTAACTGATATCAGACATTAAAAGGATTTAACAAATATCTAGATTATTTCACCAAACACCAAAAACTATAAATTCTATTCAGGAGACTATAGGACCTTCTCAAAAATAGACCACATCCCAGGACACAAAAGTCCTAACAGAAAAATAGGAATAACTTTGTGTATCCTATTTGACCATAATGAAGTAAAACTTAAAATCAACAGCAAGCAAATATCTAGTAAGTACACAAACTCCTGGAGATCGAACAACTCATTATTGAATAATGAATGGGTCAAAAAGAAATCAAGAGAGTGTTTTGAAATCTTGTAAATAAAAGAAATGTAAATTCAACATAATAAAACTTTGTGATATATTAAAAGACATCCTGTGTGGGAAATTTATAATTCTAGGTGCCTTCATTAAAAAAATCGGAAAGAGCACAAATAAGTGATTTTTTGATATAACCAAAGAATTTGGAAAAACAAAGAACAAACCAAATCCAAACCCAGTAAACACCAAGAGATAATAAAATAAGAGGAAAAATTAATGAACTAGAAACAAACAATTCAAATAATCAACAAATATAAGGGCTGGTTCTTTGAAAACATAAACAAGAAATCAGATCCTTGGTTTAGCTAACCAAAAGAGAGCCACTGTCCCTGATGAACATGTGTAATGGCTAGTTTATGTAGTTGACACAAGGCCAAAGTCATTTGGAAGGAGAGAACTTCAGCTGAGAAAGTATACCTACCAGATTGGTCTGTGGGAAAAGCTGTGGTGCATGTTTTTGATTGATGATTAATATAGGAGGCCCAGCTTACTGTGGGCAGGACCATCCCTTGGCCCATGGATGCTATAAGAAAGGGGTCTTATGGTCATAGTGTTTTATCATTGCAATAAAATTAGTAACTAAGACACATAGATGCAGAAATCCTCAATAAAATATTTGCAGACCATATGCAGGCACATATCAAAAGACCATGATTAAGTTGGCTTTATGCCAGAAATTCAGGGATGGTTCAGAATAAGTCAATAAATGTAAAAAATTATACAAATAGACTTAATGGATATAGAAAAAGCATTTGACAAACTTCAACAACACTTTATGATAAAAGCCCTAGAAAGAGTAAGACTGGAGGGAATATATTCCAGCATAATGAAGCCTGTGTGTGACATATGACAGACACACAGCCAACGCCATCCTAAGAGGAGAAAAACACAAAGCAACCCTATTGAAGTCAAGAGTGAGATGGGTCCGTCCAGTATCCCATTTCTTTTCAGTATAGAGCTTGAAGCACGAGCTATAGCAATAACGTACAGAAATTAGAGAGATACAAATAGGAAAAGAAGTCAAACAATCCATTGTCAGATGATATGATGTTATCCCTAGAGAGCCCTATAGTTCTACCAGAAAACTCCTAGAAACAATCAACAATTTCAGCAATGTGGCAGTGTACAGACTCAGCTTAGAAGAAGCAATAGCTTTTCTATACATCACCAACAAACATGCTGAGAAAGAGATCACGGACACACTCCTATTTACACTAATCTCAAAATATGTAGGAGTAAACCCAGACAAGGAGGTGAAAGACCTCTGCAATGAAAATATTACATCTCTGAAGAAAGAGAAAGACACTAGAAGATAGAAAGACCTGTGGTCATGAGTTGATAGAGTTAATAATGTAAAAGTGACCATTCTACCAAAAGCCAATTCAATGTAAATCCAATCAAAATCTCTATCTCATTCTCATAAAAACAGAAAAACAACAACAACCTACAGTTTACTTGGAATCAGAAAGGAATCAGGATAGCCAAAGTAGTCTTGAGAAAAGAAGAATAGAAGAGGGATTATCATTCCAGATTTCAAGATTACAGAGCCACAGTGATAAAAATATGGCACTGGCACAGAAGATATAGTGATATTTTGTTTGTGTTTTAATAAATAAAGCTTGTCTGAAGATCAGAGTGCAGAGCTAATCCACTAGAGGCCAGAGAGTAGTGGCACACACCTTTAATCCCAGGACTCAAGGCCACCCTGGACTTTTCTGATCTTCAGCTTGAACCCTAACATCTGTGTCTAGGATTTTATTATTCATGTTACATCCGTTATGTCAAGCACTGAAACAAAACAGAAGACTCAACCATGAGTACATGTGACTCCAGGCATCTAATAGTTGACAGATACAAAACACACACTAGAGAAAAGGCAGCATCTTCAATAAAAGGTGCTGGGAAACTAAGTGTCCACTTGCAGAGGAATGAAATTAGACCTTGCAGAAAACTCACTGCGACAAGATAAAGACCTCAGTGTGAAAGCGGAGACACTGAGACTGCCAGAAGAGAAGGCAGGCAGTGCCCTGTAAGACAGGGTTCTAGGAAAGGACTCCATTGGTCCAGAAGTCAAGGCCAACAATTGACAAGGGGGGCCTCATAAAACTAAATGGAAAAGGAAACAATCATATGAGTAGAACGAGAGAGAATCTCTTCTGTTATTCATCTGATAGAGGATTAATATCAAGACTATATAAAGAACTCAAAAACAGATGCAAAAAAACCCATTCAAACAGTGGGCTATGGATCTGAACAGAGAGCTCTCAAATGAAGACACAGACATGGCCAAGAAATACCTCAAATACTCTTCACCATCCTTAGCAATTAGGGAAAGGCAAATCTAAATAAATAAGACTTTGTCTTACCCCAGTCAGAAGGTCTAAGACCAACAAAACAGCGGACAACAAATGCTGAAGAAACAGGTAGGGGAAAGGGAACCTTTATTCACTGTTGGTGGAAACGCAATTGGTACAGCCACTCTGAGAATCAATATGGAGAATCCACAAAAGTAAAACTAAAATCCACAATATGACCCTACTCTAACACCACGTGACAAATGCTAAAGACCTTGGTAGCCCTCTCCAGAGACACTTGAACAGCCAGTATTCACTGTGGCTCTGTTCACAATAGCTAGGGAATGTAAACAACCTAAATGTCTGCCAGCTAACAAATGAATAATGAAAATGTGGTACATAACCAAATACTATTCATTTGTAAAGAAAAAATGAAATCATGAAATTTGCAGACAAATGTTGCCTGTGAAGCACTGAATCCTGACCTTGATCCCCAGAACTGCAAAAATAGCTCATTAAAAATAAAATTTTGGCTGGGTATGGTGACATATGCCTCTAATCCCAATAGAGGCAGGTGGATTTCTTGGTGTTCAAGGCCAGCCTGGTCTACAGAGTGAGTTGTAGGCCAGTCAGGGCCACACAGTGAGATCTTATTAAAATAATAATAATAATATTTCAGAAAGATACTTTCTTTTTAACATAATGATATTATAGTGATATAATTCTTGGAAATTTTGTGAATTTATGTTTTTAAAATATTCAGAAGCTTGAATATATTTAATATGTTCACTATACTAAGCATTATGGAGTTCTTTCTGTAACATACCTACCCTTATTTTTTTTTTCTTAATCCCTTTTTTCACTTAAAAACCTTCCATCTGACAGACAGGCGGCTGAGAGAGGGACTGAGCAGGAGGGGAAGATGCGCGCTGACTCTTCAGTGACCACCACCTCAGATGCAGAAGGTAATGAACTCAGGCCCCACAGAGGACAATGGAAGTGGTGTGGTCATTTCAGGAGCGTCTGTAGGCTAGCGATGAAAAACCCTAAACCTTTCTAGTGAGTGAGAGATTGCCGGTGGCTGATAGAATAGAAAATGAGGAATTAGCTGATGAAAACAAAAGCATCCATTAATGATTGTATGAATAAATACAGGCACATCTGAGGGACTGTTAAAATGCTGGCTCTAATTCAGTAGGTCTAGAGTAGGACCCTTGAGTCCATGTTTCTAGCAAATTTTCATGTGACACAGATGTGGCAAAGCCTGGAGCTTACACTCAAGTAGTCTGGCTCTCGGGATCTCTGGGAAGTAGTTTGGCTCTTGTTGAATATAGCAAGAAAGTACACATGTACATAGTAAGTATGTAACTAAAGCAACTGTGTAAGAGACTCCCTAAAAGTGGTACCACGGTTGTGGTGGCACACGCCTTTAATCCCAACACTTGGGAGGCAGATGCAGGCAGATCTCTGTGAGTTCGAGGCCAGCCTGGTCTATAAGAGCTAGTTCCGGGAGAGCCAGGGCTACACAGTGAAAGGAATGATACGGGTATCCTCCACTCTAATTGACTATGGACACTGGAAGTTTTCCAAGTCCAAAGGGCTAAACATTCTCTTGTAATTGGCAGTCTTAACAGTAGTTAAAATCTGGCTATTATTTTCTCTAATGTTTTCAATATTTTATTGTGATTAGTTATTGATTTTCAGTCATTAATATTATGATCTCATTTTAGGAGGACTGAAAGAAGACTCCAGGGAACAGGTAAAGTGTCCGTGAGAAACTGTACAACTTGCTTAACTGCATGCTGTCTATTGGCGTGTGTTAGCCAGACTACATTTACAGCTTCTAGATAACTACTTAGTGTTTTATTTTTAGTAAAACTCCCTCTTAATTCATCAACAGTCAGAAATTAATAGGCCGTGGGCCAAGTAATACAGCAGCAATCTGTATCTGAGTGTCTGTGTAAATCACTCTTCTGCTAGTGGTGGCTGAAAGTATTCAGAAGACCTAGAGAGACTTAGCAGAGAAATGTATCTAATGCCTTTCATTCATATAGTTTATAAGAGATGCATATGAACTATCACTTCTGTCAAGTGGTCCTAAGCCCCTCTCTGTATTATGTCTCTAACATCCTTTGGAGTTCATCAACTCCAAAAGAAAAAAAAAATGTCATGTAAGAAAAAAAACTTCATAGTATTACAAATAGTCCGCAAAAGGCCATGAACTAACTCATCGTAAGGCATCATTATGAATGATGGCTACACTAATGGCATCATTTCGGATAAACCATTTTCATTCCCTTCAGCCTGAAGTTCATTTGTGAAACAGATATGCGTCCACATGCCCCATAGGATTGTCATGAAATTATTTTCTGATTGAGTGTGGTAGAAGTTTGTTAATTGTCTGTAACTGTCCTAATAATAGTAATCATCAAAATCATTACTTCAGTTTACGTTTTTGCATTTTTTGTTGTTATTGTTCTTTTTTTTATTTTATTTTTAAACTCACTCTGTAGCCCAGGGTCAGTGAAGCTCACTTTGTAGCCCAAAGTGGCCTCAACCTCAGGGCAATCCTTCTCCCTCATCTTCCCAAGAGCTTCATGTACAGGAACTAGATCTATTTGGGCCAACCAGCCTCTTTATACTCATCCCTTTATTGACATTATTTTTTAAATCTGGAATTAGGAGGAAAGCAGTCTATATTCCAATGAACATGCAGGAATAATCTACATTCAGTTTGCTAAAACTTAGAGAAATTGATACGGTATATGTTTAGATATATACTTAGAATCTTTATTTGCGATTTCTTTTAGAAATGTAGCTTTATATTTGTTTATTTTGTGTGGGGGTATGGACAGTGGCATGCATTGCTATAGTGTGTATGTGGAGGTCAGAGGGCATTTGGTGAGATTGCTCTCTCATTACATTGTGCAGATTCCAGGGACCAAACTCTGAGATATAGTATGTGTGTATGTGTGTGACTAGAGTCTGTTGTTTTGTGAAGACATTTTCACTTGAGTATACTATAGTCTTTGACCATATTTATTCCCTTATTTCCACCCCCTCTAACTAGTCCTCTCCCTAGTCTTCTACTTCAATATTTGTATAATACATAACTATGAATAGACATATTATGTTTACAGATTAGACTCCACTAGAGAGAACATGGGTATTCATTGATGACCTCCTGTTCTATCCATTTCTTCATTAATTACATAATTTCATTCTTTTTATAGTTTAGTAAAGCTCTATATCACATATCACACTATGTATCTTGTGAACGAATACCTGGCTGATTGCCCAACTTGTCTATTCTAAATAGTGCTTCAATATAAACATGCATATTTTCTTGTAACATAACAGACTATATTCTTTTACTGAAATGAAGTGCCTAAGGCTATGTACTTTATTAAGAATAGATTTTAGGCCACAGTATGGAAGCTGAAAGTACAAGGTTGGGTAGCCCCATCAGTTCAGCATCTGGCAAGGGCTTCATGGAACACAGTAACTCAATGGCAGGAGTGTATGTGAAGAAGGTGAAAGACAAGACAGACTAGGGAGATGGAGGTTAGGCCTGCTCCTTTACTCTGCAAGTACAGCATGAGTTCCGGTGGAGAGCAGGCCTCCAGTGGCTTATCACCTTCACTGAGACTCACTCTTAAAGGTTCCTACAACCTGCTAATGCTTTCAGTAAATCAGCCCGTAGGGGACAAACCACATCTACACCACAGTTTTCCACATTTTTATCACCTCTTTTCCAACTTCAATTTGATATATCCAACAAAAAAAAAAATAAGATTGTAGTGCTTATACATTTTCTCATGGCTGACACCAGTCTCAAATGTTTTGGGTGAAGATTTAGCTCCCACAGGTGCTTTGTGGGTGAGGCTGCTTTTAGCACCATGTAAAGAACTGGGATTCTGGGATTAATTCCCACCGTAGCCCACTCAAAAAGAATGAAGCTGGACATGACAGTAGTGCAGCTCTAGACGGGGCTTTCTCAACCTTGGCATTTTTGTCATTTTGAGCCAAACTACTCTCCACTGTTTAGTATAAATAAATAAATAGGAGGATGGCCCCAAAATAGAAGGGTTGCTGGATACTTGGAGTAATGTGCAGAGCAGAAGGAAGGTGGATGGCCATGATGACTCCGTTTTCATGCATGCACATCCTACACCTAGTTCCATTAGTTTGTTAACTAATATATATTACTAATTATACTGTTTCTAATGATAGGAATTATGAGTGGTTTTCTTCAGCAAGTTGATTTCTGTGACAGGAAGCTTATAAAAAGCAGAAAAAAATGATTCTTTTATTTATCAGTGTGTAGAGCATTTCCCATGAAGGGCCAAATAGAAAATATTTAGGCTTTGTAGATGACACTGCTGTTACAGCTGCTTTACTCTGACCGTTTACCAAAAAATAGCCTAAGTCTAGTCTTGAGGGCCCTTGTGTTCCAATAAAAATTCAATGATCATAAAAACATTCATTTCATATATGCTCTGATATTTTTGCAAGCCATTTTGAAGTGCAAAAGTGTTTTGAAGGGGAACTTAGATATATATCACTTTGACTTTCAGGCCTTGCAATGATGGAAGGTAGATTGGATTGCATAATTATCCATAAATTTGCTGGACTGAGGTTCATAGTAATGAGGCAAACTAATTGCTATGAGTTTAAGGTCTTCCTGGGCTACATAGTAGGACAGGTCTGAAAATAAAGTAAATCTTTAAGAGCTTGTAGCTTGGCTGACAAGATGGCTCAGCAGGTTAAGACACTTACAGCCAAGCCTAACTTCAGTCCCTGCAGAGAAGGATTGGCCCCTCAAAAGCTGTCCTCTTAGCTCTGAAAGTCATCATTTGTTGTAACTTCTGGCTTGTGCCAGGTGTGGTAGTGAACACTTGTAATCCTAGCACTTGGGAATTAGAGGCAGGAGACGCAGAAATTTAAGACCAGCCTTAGCTACCTAGTGAGTGAGTTTGAGGTCAGCATGGACTGTGGGAGGTTTACTGCCACACAAAGCTGTAACTTCCTTAAGGCCATATGGCTAGTTTGCTCACTGTCTTGCTATTAAGAGCAAGCATGAAATTACATAGTGTTTCCCAAAGAACTAACCTAGGTGCAAGAAGGAGAATGTGTAACTCTGACTAGATAACATCCCAGATGTAACACCTGTCCAAAACCAGGCTCATTTCATTCTCTGGCTCCAAACTTGCTCCTCCTGGAAACTGGTGCTAGTTAGATCAAAACACGATGAGACAGGATTGGTAACATAGAGAAAATCTAACATAAAAAGACAAGACCACTCAAGGAAAAGCACTGCATCAACTGGCAGGAGGTCCAAATTCAGCTATAGCAAAACAGCTCTTACCGTGCTGTTGAATCTACTTAGCAAAGTCTGGGTGCATGAAAGGGAAAGTGAGCTGGTCTCCCCCACACTGAGTGAAAGCCATGGTGCTTGGCAGGTACTTAGTCATATGTAGAAATCAGTTGAGAAACCAAGTACACCCTTTTGTTGTTATAAATTACTACAAGAATTAACATGCACTATCATTCAGTCAAGGGTTAGCAGTGTCAATAAAGTTGAGGTCAGCCTTGCTGCAACTGCAGCTTATATAACAGAAAGAAACAAAGCAAAACCACCAAGTCTTCCATTTTTATCAGGGGCTAAAATGTCATCAGCCTTAAGTCCTCTCTCTACAGAGTTTTTTCAGAGTGAGAAGTAACAGTAAGCACAGGAAAAGTCCATGACTAAGAACATCCATCACAGGGTTATTTATAAAAAGAAGTAATTAGAAACCACATAAATTTAATTTAAAAGGAATGGTTAAGCAATAGTACTTGATGGAATAAAACTCACACATTAAAATCAAAGATCATGCATCCAAATGCCAGCTGAGGAAATAGCTTAGTGGTAGAGTGTTTCCCAGGATTCAGTCCCCAACATGACATGTGTATGTATGTATGTGTGTGTTTAAAATAGTTTCATTTATTAAAACATATGTGGAAAAGTACTGAAAAAATATATCTTAACCATATATTTGCATTTTTAATTGTATTTAGTGAGTATTCTTTACTCTTAGTAATGTTAAATTATCAAATATAAAATACCTTATTTTGTTAATCTTCAATGCATCTGCCTAAGTTAAAACAGGTACCAATCAATGTCCAAAAGCAGTAGTTCTCAACCTGTGAATCACAACCCTTTAGAAATTGAGACCCTTTCACAGGGATCACCTAAGACCACTGAAAAACAAATATTTACATTACAGTTCAAATAGCAAAATTACAGTTATGAAGTAACAATGAAAAGAATTTTATGGGTGGGGGCCACCACAACATGAGGAACTGTATTAAAGGATTGCAGCACTAGGAAGATTGAGAATCACTGTCCTAAAGTAAAGTTTTTAAGAACCAGATGGATTTTAAAGCAAGAACTTCAGAAGAAGAAAGAAATTTTCTAAGGAAACCCTGGCATCACTGGAGAGAAAGAGCAGGAGAGGGGAAGGAAGGAAATAGAGAAAAAAAGAAGAGGGAAGGGAAAGGTGAAAGAAACAGCTAAAGCACACAGAACTTCTTAGGGAAGCAACCTGGTCTTCCCGCAGCCAAGTATAAATGCAGTCTATGAACAGCTTCTCTTAGTCGAAAGGACTTTAATATAGAACTTAACCACCCCCCCCATTCATGGTGCTCCTAGCACATGCTAGACAAACATTCTACCACTAAGCTCTATGACAATCAAAAATCATTTTTAAATATCCCTACCTCAAAATTATTTTAAAATAAATTATTTCCACCTGAATTTTAAGAACAATGTGTTCAATTCTGACAGGAGCTGGTGAGTGCTACAGTCCTACTCCATGTCTTTGTTATTTCAATATCAAGTAGCCTACAGGATTTTTCAAAAAACACTTTCACTGTTTATTTTCAAGTACAATTACCCATCCGTATCTTATCTCCAAGAAGCTTTAATTTCAGAATTCTGTCATAAAATCTTGTTGCTCTGAAGTTAATAAGGTTGGAGGGGAGCCATGAAAAGAAAACAAGTTGAAGAAAGATGAGATTCTCATGGTATTTCTTTACACCTTCATAAACCAAAAAGGTATATAACCTTTACTGTTTTGTGGCCTATGACTTAAACATCACAAACAAACAGTTAAAATAAAGGCAAGATTTGGAAGGACATGTTAGTTAGGTCTGAGGAGAGGCTCAGTGGCCAGCAAGCATGGTGACCTGAGTTCAGATCCTCAGAGACCACATAAAGCCAGGCAGGCCTGAGGGTCACATAATCTCACCACTCAGGACACAATGAGAGGGACCCCAGGGGCAAGTTGGACAGATACATTAGCCAGATTTGGCAAACTGTAAGACCAGTGAGAGACTCTGCCTCGATAATGAAAGTGGGGTGTATTTGGGGGAAGCACTTGCTGTCAACCGCAAACCTCCTCATGTATATATACATACATGTGCACACCCCACACACATGCACCAAAGAGAAGTGTGTGTTCTAGGAAACTTGAAAGCATGCTAAGGCGGAGTCACAAATGATGTCTGTTGCTGGAATCAGCTGATGCTCCACAGTCTCACCCTGTCCCTCCTCCACCACCTTTTTATGCCTCATGCATTAATTCTGGATTCATTTTATAAATCGCTATGAAAATTGTAGTCATTGAGTAAGATAAACATGAAGGTCCACTTACATAAGCACAGCACATTTTTATTTCATTTCACTGTCTTAAAATACTTAAAAATAATAAAGATATGAATGTTAAGTTGGTATTTTACTCTGAACATGGTTTAATTATTTTTATCTGTTTACTTACAGGACATTGGAGATGTTGGTTCTCTCAGAATGGTTCATTTTGGTTTGGTTTGAATCATTTGAAATTCCAAAAAGAAACCTGATGTGCATTGCTTTTATTGGTTAATGAATAAAGAATCTGCATTGGCCTGTGATAGGGCAGAGTAGAGCTAGGCAGGGAAAACTAAACTGAATGCTGGGAGAAAGGAGGTGGAGTTAGGAGAAGGCATGTAGCCCTGCTGGAGACAGACGCCAGATGGAACCTTGCCAGTAAGCCACAGCCACGTGGCGATACACAGACTAATAGAAATGGGTTAAATTAAGATGTAAGAGATGAGCAATAAGAAGCTAAAGCTAATAGGCCAAGCAGTGATTTAATTAATACAGTTTCTGTGTGGTTATTTCGGGGCTGAGAAGCCAGGATTAAACAAGTGGCCTCCTACAACAGAAACCTGCCTTTTTTCATATCTTTTATATTGCCCTGATGTAATACAAATCTTAATAGAAGGAGAGATGGTACATGCAGCACAGCATAACAATAACAAAGTGACCCCCCCAAAAAGTTCTTAACCACTTATTTCCCTAATATATGTACTTCTTAAAAGTGATAAACTATACATCATTTGGAGCATCAGAGGTAGAATATTTAAATCTTTTTCTCCCTCATCTTTTAAATTTTTTCTCCTTTGGGGGCTGGAGAGATGACTCAGCAGTTAAGAACACTTATTCTTGCAGAGGACCCAGGTTCATCCAGCACCCACATGGTAGCTCATGGCTATCCATAACTCCAGTTCCAGGGGATCCAGTGTTCTCTTCTGACCTCCTCAGGCACTAAACACAAACACATGGTGTGAGCAAAAACACCAATACATATATAACAAAATAAATCTTTACAAAAATTCCTTCTTCTGGTCATATTTATATTACTAATTTATTTGTTTACATTACTAATTTATATTATTAATAAAATGTTTATTAAGCAAAAATTTGTGTCCAGACCTACTGAAACAGACATTTCTCCATCGCAGCTTCTTGTTGAGGAACTGGTACCCTTGCCACAGTGAGCTGTTCTCAGGTCACACTCCATCACTCATTGCCCAGTAAGGGCAGGAACTCAAGGCCAAGAACCCCCTGGAGGAATGCAGCTCTGCCTTCTCTCTTACACAACTCAGGACCACCTGCCCAGTATGGCATTGTACTAAGTGGGCTGGGCCTTTCTGCATCGATTATAATAATCAAGAAAACGCCCTCCTGGCCTGCAGAAAGGCCATCTGAGGGAGGCATTTCTCAGCTGAAGTTCATCTTAGATAACTCTAGCTTGTGTCAAATTGACAAAAACCAAAACCAATCACGACACCCACTTCACATGTCTCTGGAGTAATTAACTCAAACATAGTAAACTAAATTTAGTCACAGGAATCTAGTGTGGGGGCTGGAGAGATGACTCAGTGATTGAGAGACCTTGCTGCTCTTGCAGATGAACTAAGTTTAATTCCTAGTACACATTAATAAACTGCATTGGGAATAACAAATTTTAAATGATTTTTGTTGTTTATTAAAAGAACAAGTAGCCAAACTATGATATTATACTTTCGTTTACTATGATTTTAAATGTTAGTAAAGGAGTTAAAGTTATACCAGTCTGGCATATGGGCTGAGTTAAAGAAATTTGGGAGGAAAAACAGTAGCAAATAGCAGTTATGAAGTAGCAGCAAAAATAATTTTATGGTTTGGAGTCACCACAACATGAGGAACTGTATCAAAAGATTGCAGCATTAGGAAAGGTGAGAACCACTGCTGTGGAACAAAAAGAATTAAGGATACTCAAGAAGAGTAGAGAGTAAGAAATAATCAAACTGAGGGCTGAAATCAATAAAATAGAAGCAGGAAATACAAAGAATCAATAAAATAAAGAGTTGGTTCTTTGAGAAAATCAACAAGATAGGAAAACCCTTATCCAAACTAATTTTTTAGTGAGGCAGAGAGAGAATATCCAAATTAACAAAATCGGAAATGAGAAGGAGCGATGTGGGATTCCCCTCTGTATGCTATGAATATTTTTATTACCATTGGTTAATATAGAATCTGCTTTGGCCTGTGGCAGGGAAGAATATAGGTAGGTGGGAAAATTAAATTGAATGTAGAGAGAGAGAAAAGGAGTCAGGGAAATGCCAGTCAGCCACCAACGAAACAAGACATGTAGAAAATGAGTGGCCATGTGGCAATACATAGACTAATAGAAATGGGTTAATATAAGGTATAAGAGCTAGCTAGAAATACGCCTGAGCCATCAGCCAAACAGTGTGTAATTAATATAGTTTCTGTGTGATTATTCAGGTCTGGGCAGCCAGGAAACAAAGTAGTCTCTGTTTACAAAGGGGAACATAAAAAGAGATGCCAAGGAAGCTCAGAGACTCATGAAGACATACTTAAAAAACTATACTTCACCAAATTGGAAAATCTTAGAGGAATGGATAATTTTCTCCATAGGTACCACTTACCAAAGTTAAATCAAGATCAGAAAATTTAAATAGACCTATAACCCCTAGTAAAATAGAAGCAGTCATTATAAACTCTCCCAACCACAAAAAGCCCAGGGCCAGATGGTTTTAGCACAGAATTTTGTCAGACTTTCAAAGAAGAGTTAATGCCAGTACTCCTCAAATTATTGTACAAAATAGAAACAGAAGGAATATCACTACATTCATTTTATGATGCTACAGTTACCCAGATACCCAAACCACATAAATATCCAAGAAAGAAAGAATTTCAGACCAATCTCCCTCATGAATATAGATGTAAAAACATAAAATACTTGAAAACTGAATTCAAGAACACATCAAAAAGATCGTCCACCACAATCAAGTAGACTTCATCCCAGATATGCAGGTATGGTTTATTATATGAAAATCAAGAAATGTAATCTACCATATAAACAAATGAAATAAACCACATGATCATCTCATTAGATGCAGAGAAAATAGACAAAGTCTAACACTCCTTCACGATAAAAAAAAAGTCCTGGAGAGATTAGAGATAACAAGGGATATGCCTCAATATAATAAAGCTAGTTTACACTAAATCTATAGCCAACATCAAATTAAATGGAGAAAAACTCAAAGCAATTCTACTAAAATCAGGAACAAGACAAGGTCTACTCACTCCATAATTTTAGCAACTCCATATCCAATAGAGGTGTTATATGTTAAAACACAGCAGGAAGGAGTCATGCCATATAACAGGGCTCACATGGGAGATTTACTGGCAGAGGAGGGAGGTGTAGAAAAAGAGGCAGAGACCAGTCTCTGGAGACAAGAATGGTGGAAGAGAAAGAGCCAGGAGGTGGACCAGGCCACCCTTTTATAAGGAAACGTAGCAAATGTGCACTGTGCAGGAAGGTACTCTCAGTGGCTGAAGCCAAGGATGTATTCTGTCAGGACCCAAAGGGCAGGCCAGTACAGATGCCTGAATACTAACATTCCTCCCTTTTATTTACTATAAAAATATGAGGATCTTGGCCATTCTTACAGGTATAAGATGGAATTTCAGAGTTGTTTTGATTTGCTTTTCTCTGGTGGCTAAAGATGTTGAGCATTTCCTTAAGTGTCTTTCAGCCATTTTAGATTCCTCTGTTGAGAGTTCTCTGTTTAGGTCTGTACCCCATTTTTTAAATTGGATTATTTGTTCTTTGTATATTTTGGATATTGGCCCTCTGTCTGATGTGCGGTTGGTGGAAGTGCAAACTGGTACAGCCCCTTTGGATATCAGTATGGCAATTTCTCAGAAAATTAGGAAACAACCTTCCTCAAGACCCAGTAATACCACTTTTGGGTATATACCCAAAGAATGCTCAATCATACCACAAGGACATATGCTCAACTGTATTCATAGCAGCATTGTTTGTCATAGCCAGAACCTGGAAACAACCTTAATGTCTCTTGACCAAAGAATGGATAAGGAAAATGTGGTACATTTATACAATGGAGTACTACACAGCAGGAAAAAATAATGCATCTTGAAATTTGCAAGCAAATGAATGGATTTAGGAAACATCATATTGAGTGAGGTAACCCAGACCCAGAAAGACAAATATCATATGTACCACTCATAAGTGGCTTTTAGACATAAAGCAAAGAAAAACCAGCCTACAATTCACAATCCCAGAGAACCTAGACAACAATAAGGATATGGTCAGCAAGACAAAACAACAGCCTACAGAATGGGAAAAGATCTTCACTAACCCCACATCAGATAGAGGTCTCATCTCCAAAATATACAAAGAACTCAAGAAATTGGACACCAAAAGAATACATAATCCAATAAAAAAAAATGGAGTACAGACCTAAACAGAGAACTCTCAACAGAGGAATCTAAAATGGCTGAAAGACACTTAAGGAAATGCTCAACATCCTTAGTCATCAGAGAAAAGCAAATCAAAACAACTCTGAGATTCCATCTTACACCTGTAATAATGACCAAGATCAAAAACACTGATGACAACTTATGCTGGAGAGGTTGTGGGGAAAAGGGAACACTTCTGCATTGCTGGTGGGAATGCAAGCTGGTACAACCCCTTTGAATGTCAGTGTGGCAATTTCTCAGAAAATTAGGAAACAACCTTCCTCAAGACCCAGTAACACCACGTTTGAGTATATATCCAAAGGATTCTCAATCGTGTCACAAGGACATGTACTCAACTATGTTCATAGCAGCTTTGTTTGTCATAGCCAGAAACTGGAAACAACCTAAATGCCCCTCTACCAAAGAATGGATAAGGAAAACATGATACATTTACATAATGCAGTACTATACAGCAGAAAAAAATGGCATACTGAATTTTGCAGGAAAATGATTGGAGCTAGAAAACATTATTTTGAATGACAATTATCACATGTACTCACTCATAGATGGTTTTTAAGCATAAAGCAAAGAAAACCAGCCTACAAACCACAATCACAGAGAATTTAGACAGCAATGAGGACACTAAGAGAGACTTACATAGATCTAATCTGCATGGGAAGTAGAAAGTAGAAAAAGACAAGATCTCCTGAGTAAATTGGGAGCATGGGGACCTTGGGGGAGGGCTGAAAGGGGGTGGGGAGAGGCAAGGAGGGGAGCAGAGAAAAATATAGAGCTCAATAAATATCAATTTAGAAAAAGAAACCCCAAAGTCCACCCCCACACTGACAAAACTTCCTCCAATAAGGCCATACCAACTCCAACAAAGTTTCACCTCCAAATAGTGCTACTCTCTATGAAATTATGGGGTTCAATTACATTCAAACTATCACAGAATCCTTACCCAACACTTCTTGGGCAACCAAGAACCAGAGACTAGATAGCCCAGAGATGGAGGATAAAACCAAACACTACTGGTCTTTAAAAAAAAAGTATCAACAAAATGATACCGATATTCTGCTATACTCATAGATCACTACCTTATCCAGTCATAAGCAGAGAGGTTACTTCCATCAGCAAATGGGAACAGATGCAGAAACCCACAGTCAGACATTACATGAAGAGAGAATCTAAATGGGAGGTCTCCATCAAATATCTCCCCTCAGAGCTCAAGATATCTTGCAGAAGACGAAGCAGAAATAATGTAAGAGTCAGAGAGGGTGGAGGACACCAGGAGAATAAGACCCTCTGAATCAGCTGAGCAAGGTGCATATGAATTCACAGAGACTGAAGCAGCAAACACAGGGTCTACATGGGTCTACGCCACATCCTCTGAGTATATACTATAGCTACTGGCTTAGTGTTTTCATGGGACTCTTTATTGTGAGAGCAAGTGGGTCTCTGATATCTATGACTGCTCTGTTTAACTTTAATGTGATAGTTTTTCCTTCACTTATTATATTTTATTTTGTCATGTTTGGTTCTTGTCTCCTAGAAGCCTGTTTTTTTTTTTTTTTTTCGAATGAGAGACAGAAAAGGGAATGGATCTGGAGAGGGAGGAGGGGGAGAAACCGGCAGGGAGGGGAAACTAGAATCGGGATACATTGTATGAGAAAATAATCATTGTCAATAAAAGGAGCAATACTTTCCAAATCCATCTATTTTCTTGAAAATTTCATGTCTTTTTTTAGATTTATTTATTAATTATGTATACAGTATTCTGTTTGTATGTATGCTGCAGGCCAGAAGAGGGCACAAGATCTCATTACAGATGCTTGTGAGCCACCATGCGGTTGCTGGGAATTGAACTCAGGACCTTTGGAAGAGCAGGCAGTGTTCTTAACCTCTGAGCCATCTCTTCAGCCCTGAAAATTTCATGTCTTTATGGCTGAATCAAATTGTAATTTTTTTTAAATGTTGCAACCCCGCAGTGGTGGCACACTCCCTTTATCCCAGAACCAGGAGGCAGAGGCAGGAAGGTCTCTGAGTTTGAGGCCAGCCTGGTCTACATAGTGAGTTCCAGGATAGCCAGGGCTGCACAGAGAAACCCTGTCTCAAAACAAAAAGCAAAACAAAGAAGCAAACAAAACAAAACAAAAATAAACAAGTCGTCCAGACAGATTGGACTATTTCTAGAAATGTAAAGTTGTGCAATCACTTGAAGACAGCAGGGAAGTTCTTCAGAAACTCCCGATAGGAGTACTGTACGCTCCCCATTACCATTGTCTAAAGAACTCCAATAGGCATCTGCACTTCCATGTCAAATGCAGTATTATTCATAACAGGGAAAAGGTAGATGTACCCAAATGTCCCCCAACAGATGCATGGGTAAATAAAATGTGGTGTATACACATACACATTGGGATGTTCAGCTTTGAAAGAAAGGCAGTTCCCACATATGCTACAACACAGATGGATTTACGTGGTGCAAAGGGAAATACACCAGTCACAAAAAGACAAGTATATCATTCCATTGAGAGGAAGTATCAAGAGGAGTCAAATTCATAGACACAACGAGTAGATCTGTGGATGCCATTGCTGAAGGTGCGTATAGAGACTTGATGCTTCATGATCAAAACATTCTAGAGGTTGAATTCACAACAAGGCGGATGGACTTAGCCTACTGAACCACACACTTAGAATGAATGAAGGTGGTAAATTATATGTTGTATTTAATTTACCAAAATTTTAAAATATGTAATTGTGATAATTTTGAAGGTTCTGAAATAAAGCCCATTGAGATCTACTTTCTCTTGTACTCACTCAAAAAAAATGAAGAGTAAGATTTTGCTATGGCTACTTTTGCACTTTAACAACTTAGAATTATAGCCTGAGTTTTATAATTATCAATTTGCAGTTTTAAGATTTATGGAGCTGGGCAGTGGTGATGCGCCTCCTTTAACTCCAGCACTTGGGAGGCAGAGGCAGGTGTATCTCAGAGTTCGAGGTCAGCCTGGTCTACAGAGTAAGTTCCAGAACAACCAGGGCTATATAGAGAAACTCTAACTTGAAAACGACAAAAAACAAACAAAAAAATTCATGGAAAAATTGCAGAAAGAATAAGAAAATACCTGTAGTTGGCAGTAGTAGCACACACCTTTAATCCTAGCACTTGGGAGGCAGAGGCAGGTGGATCTCTGTGAGTTCAAGGCCAGCCTGGTCTACAAAGTGAGTTCCAGGACAGCCAAGACTGTTTCACAGAGAAACCCTGTCTCAAATAAATAAATTAATAATAAAGAAAGAAAATACCTGTAACTAATAAGCAACTATATCAAGATTGCAAAATGCAAAGTTAATGAAAGTTAATCAGTTCCTATATTCAAACACAAAACTATTAAATAGATTCTGAACTTAAGAACAAAATCCTTAATGTTGGGGACATGGTTCAGTGGTGCTTACCCAGCATGCACAAGGCCTTAGTCAATCCTCAATGATATACACATACATAGACACAAACAAAAACTCCCAGAATAAAATGCTGAAGTATAAGCCTAGCAAAGCAATAAGATCTATCCAATGAAAATAAAAGATTCTGACCAAAGAACCAAATAAATATAAAAACATTGCATGTTTATGGTTAGGGAGACTCTCTACTTTCCAGAGATCAGTTCCTCCCAACTTAAGCTATAGAGTCATCCAATTCCAAACAAAATCTCACAAATTATAGGGATCAACAAGCTGATTCTAATGTTTACATGGAGAGGCAAAAGGACCAGCCTGGTCAACACAATATCCAAGAGAAGAAGCTGAAAATTTCACTACTCAGATTTAAAACCACCATAAAACCCCAAGATTGAAAACATCCTGGTATTGGTGAAGGAAGAGGTCAACAGATCAATGGAATAGATATACACTCATCTTATGTATTGTCAATATTTCTTTGACAAAGGACACCAAAGGTAATACAATGAACAAAATGAAAGACACTTCAAAAATGGTTTGGAACAAATGGATATCCACATGAAGAAAAAGAGACAACAAATCTGTAGACAAACATTTCAGCCTTTGCAGAAAGCAGATGTAAAATCTAAAGCTATGAAATCCCTAATAGGCATGGAGGTGGCTGGCTCACCTTAGATCCCAGAGTCCACATAAAAGTCTCACCCAGTGGCCTGGCTTTAATTGAAAGGTAGAAACAAAAGGACACCTGGGAATTGCTAGCCCACCAGTCAATGAATCAACAAGCTCCAGGTTCTGTGAGAGAATGAACTCTTTTTACATTGTCTCGAGAAAAAAAGGTGGAGATCAAATGAGGAAGACATTCACCACTGATTTCCATGTGCACGTGAAAATGTAATAAAATTCCTTAAAAGATAATGTTGGAGAAAATTTAAATGGCCTTGAGTTTTAAACGCAACACCAAGGGCAAGATTCATGAAAGAAAGAACTGACAAGCTGTATTTCATTAAAATTAAACAGTATATTCTGAAATAGACAGTATAAAAAGCATGAACATACAAGCCAAGCTTTCAGAAGATGGTAGAGGACACCCACCCACAGACTGCTACAATCTGGGAATAATCTGGGCTATCTGGAGTACAACTATCCTAAGAGGTGGGGGATGGTGGAAAAGTACTAGTTTTAGTAGCAAAGTAAAATAGGAAAGTTCCTAGTGTAAAACAGAAGGAGAAAGAATTCCTTCTGAGTAGTTAGCCCCATTTGGAAAAATTCTCCTCCCAGAAAAGGAGTCCATGTGGAGAGTGTGGGAACCGCAGCTGAGAACAAAGAGAAAGACCCAGAAAACATGCACTGTACTTTAGTAACAGGACAGAACAGAAGGAGACAGAAGCCGCACAAGATAGGGGCACCTGGAGAGAGGTTACTCTATTTCTTTTTATTCCTGTTTTTAATTTTTGTTCTTTTGAGACAGGGTTTCTCTGTGTATCATTGGCTGTCCTAGAACTCATTTTGTAGATCAGGGTGGTCTCAAACTCACAGAGATCTGCCTGCCTCTGCCTCCCAAGTACTGGGATTAAAGGCGTGCGCCACCATGCCCAGCTATTCTTTTTTTTTTTTAAGGACTTTCTCTAAACTTTTTCTTTTTTCTCCCAAGCCTATATAAATTTTTTAACACCCTGTAAACCTTTTAGAAGGGTTTTTGTCTTTGCTGTGTATCTCTATCTTTTTTTTATCACATGAGTCTTTAATCTGCTAAGTGATATGGCTAGGATTAAAGCTGCGTTTTGGCAACTGGCTCCACCCCATTCCTTAGCTTCTTGAGAGTCTAACTTCATGGTGGAGGTGCTGGCAAGAGCCACACTATTGCCACAACTCTGTGAAATTTCTAGGTCTATGCCACCACCAAGAAACTGGATGCTGGCTGTTCATAAACAATATTTAAGTTTGTTGGCAGAGCCTCTTAAAAGAGTCACCATACAGTTTTTGCTGCTAACACTGAGTCAGGAAGCCTCTCTTAAAGGAACCACACCTCTGCTCACTGCCAGAAAACAGAGCCTATTGGAGAAAAAATGGTTACCGAGAAGTCATGCTTGACTCTGTTCTTGTCTGTCTAGAATCCTTTTATTTAAAACTTTCTTAGGCTTTATGTGGAAATTCTTGTCAAACGTTTGTGTGGCATTACTTTTCCCTCCCGTTTTTTCTCAGCACCTAATCCGAGTCACAAACATTATTCTTTGTTCATATCCATACTTTACTAACTTAGTGATCACAGTACTATAGATGTTCCTTTACTTCACAAAGAGCATTGGAGTTGAGAGACAGTTATTTTAAAATGGGAATTATAGTATTTTCATAGTAGACTTAAGCATCAGTTAGGGTTACTTCTGCAGTTAGTCTCCTAGTCTTGGAAGTACAGAGCATTGAATCTGAAGCCCTGAACATGTGAGCTAAGGGTCCAACCACTGAGCTATCACTCCAGCCCAGAGAAATGAAAAAATATGTCAAACTACTATAATTCAGCCTTATTTGATCATCATTAAATACTTCCATTGAAAAAATATTAATTTTTTATAAATACAACCAGTGATCAAATCCTAGCTATATAAGACCAATACCGAAAGACAAGAAATATGAGAAGCCAAAGCAACCTGAATCATCCCGAAATTACCATTTCCATAGTATTGGCTTCCAATTAGATGAAATTCCAGACAAGAAATGATTACATAATATTCAGCAAAATCAAAGAGAACACAAGCAAACTCTTCAACTAATTAAAAACAACACAAAAAAACAACACAAACAACTAAAGGAAATGAATACAGTAAATTAGAATGAAATCCAATAAAGATCAATGCTGAAAAAGTGAATGAAATATTGACTATGATTAATGTGAAGTTTGAATAAGAATGGCCCCCAGAGCCTCATATATTTGAATGCTTAGACATTAGGGAGTGGCACAATTTGAGAAGGATTAGATGTGTCCTTGTTGGAGTAGGTGTGGCCTTGTTGGAGGAAATATGTCATTGGGGTGGGCTTTGCATTTCAAAAACCCAAATCTCTGATCCAGTGTCTCTTTCCGTTGCCTGTGGATCTTGATGTAGACTTCTCAGCTTCTTCTCTAGCACCACGTATGCTTGCCATGATGACAATGGACTAAATCCTGCAACTGTAAGCCAGCCCCAGTTAAGTGCTTTCTTTCATAAGAGTTGCTGTGGTCATGGTGCCTCTTCACAGCAATAGTAACCCTAACTGAGACAATCAGACTGTTATTCTCCCCTGAATAGGACCAACAGCTTCAAGCTTCTGCTGTGACTTCTCTGATATAATAATATACCTTGAAATATGAGATAAATTAATTAAACAGTCAATTTTGGGGGATGCAAAAGCAAGGTTTATTCCAAAGTGCACTACAAGCCTAGGCAAGGAACTTGTCCAGCACACTCAATGCAATGAGGGTGGGGAGGAGCTCCCTTCCAGAGATTACAGGACTTTTTATAGACAGTCTTGCAGGGCCCACCAGTTCTCACCTAATTTGCATGCCTGGACCTAATTGAGTACAGCAAATGATTACAAAAGGGCCAAAATTCAATAAGCATGATATCATGCAAACGAAGTATGGACATACGCATGTTCTCAGTTGGCCCGTTCCTATCTGTCCTTGGGGTATATAGATGAAGCATATTATGGTCACATTTTTAATTGGTCAGTTCTTGGCTATCCTTGAGGCAATGCTCTCCCAGTTGTTATCAGCTCCTGGCCCTTGTCACGTATGAAATGTTTTAGCCTAGCCTAAACAGTATGATTCAAGCAGAAAACAATTAAGTCACTCTGACCGGTTTTTCATTTCTTTCAGTCTGTATATGAGCCATGTATATCCCTGGTACACATGGAAGTCAGAATAAGGCATCATATCCCTGGAACTGAAGTTATAGAAGGCTGTGAGCCACCATATGGGTACTGGAAACAGAACCCAGGTCCTCTGCAAGAATGACCAATGCTCTTAATAACTGAGCCAATTGTCACTATTTTAAAAGTCTCTCCTAAAATTACATAGATCTTTCTGGTGAGAAAAATAGATGCTGTAACAAGTCTTTGATCCTAGCACTTGGGAGACAGAGGCAGGCAGATCTCTATGAGTTTGAGACCAGCCTGGTCTACATAGTGAGTTTCAGGCTAGCCAAGGCTACATGATAAGACTCTGAACAGTCAAAAATTTTAAAGTCAATGAAGTACTCCTCCTCACACACACACCAGACCTGGACATAAACAACCAGGAGAAATGTGGAGTCCAAGGGAGCTGCCAGAAAAGGACTTAAAATCACTACTTCTCCAAATGCCAAAACTACATAGAAGTAAATTCAGCCTTCTAGAGCCAGAGGGGTCTGAAACCCTCACCTCTCAGCTCAAGGTTCTGGATCAGCAATTCAATCCAGGAGGATCCTTCCTTTCTTCCTTCCTTCCTTCCTTTCTCACTTCCTCCTTCCCTCCCTCCCTCTGTCTCTCCCCCTCTCTCTTTTTCATTGTTTTTTTTTTGAGACAGGTTTTCTCTATGTTGCTCTAGCTATCCTGGAATTTGCTCTGTAGACCAAGCTGACCTCAAATTCACAGAGATCTGTGGTATGAGATGGTTTCCCAGCCACCCAGCCACTCAGACCTAAAATAACCACACGGAAACTGTATTAATTACATCACTGCTTCACCCATTAGCTCTAGCTTCTTATTGGATAGCTCTTACATATTAATTTAACCCATTTCTAGTAATCTGTGTATTGCCACATGACTGGGGTTTACCAGGTAAAGTCAGCAGGGTTACGTGGCTTTTCCCCACTCCACCTTCTTCCTCCCAGCATTCAGTTTAGTTTTCCTGCCTAGCTCTACTATACCCTATCACAGGCCTAAGACAGTTCCTTTATTAACCAATGGTATTCACAGCATACAGACGGGAATCCCACATCACCTCCCCTTTTCTGTTTAAATAAAAAGGAAGGTTTTTAACTTTAACATAGTAAAAGTACATATAACAAGACAGGTATCAAGTGAGAATTATAGTTACAATATTTATATCTACTTTATCTTTTATTATAAATAAGGAAAACTATAACTGTAACTATTTATTCTTCAACTCCATCAAAGACTCCAGAAGGATATAACATTACCTAAGTAAACAGGAAGTGCATTATAAGCAACTTCTAAAACTCTAGAATTGACAGAGACATTTCACTGCCTGGACAGTCACCCAAATTCTTCTGTATCTTTGGAGCATCCATCTTCAGCCTACAGGCCCATAATATCCCATACTTTTCCACAAAGCAGGAAATTTCAAAGACAGTTCCACCTATACTGGCAGTTTGTCAGTCATTTTCTTTTGTGTCCTGCAGAATGTCTGACAGACTCTTTTATGAAGCAGGAACCCTGAAAGACAGTCTCACCTTTAGGCAACTTCAGCAGTCATTTCTCTGTGGGTCCTGCATGTCCAGTTTGTATAGCATGCCATCAAGTAGTCCAGGCAAGAGCAGTTTCTTGCCAAAATAGCTAACAAACTCCATAAGGAGCCTCTTTGATGCCCATCATCCTCTTGAAGTAGCTTTGTGCTACCAGGAGCAGATGTGTCTCACTGTCATGAAAAGTTCTAAGTTCTTAAAACATTTTAAATGTCATATTCTGTAAGTATCTGAAAGATTTGAATAATACCTATCTAACTGAAATATATCTCTATATATCTAGGAAACCTAACTAACATGACTACAAGCTTGACTATTATAGATGATTATCTATTAACCTATATTTCTTACTTATGCATTACATTTTAAATGAGCTAACAAACACAATACCTTAATCAAGAGAAGACATATACATATAATAAAATTGATCTAAAATTTATATCAATAAACCAAGAGCCATACCAATGTAAATCTCTATACCATATCCCTCTTTAAATGTAAAAAAAATTTATAAACAATATTTGAGAATTTGGGTGTCATTCTCTCCAAACTGCTTCTTGCTTTTTGTTGGGCAATGTAATATTTTGGGAGTGTTCAAAGCAACCTTTCAGGGGATCTTGGTCCATCAAACCACATTAGTCTGAAAGCAATCCACAGGTTCTCATCTTCTCTGAAAACTAAAGAAGAACCTCTTTTCCGAAGCAACATATCCTTAGATCCAAATTTTGAAGTCAAGATAACTTTAGAGTATATATGCTGGTTTAGTTTAACAGTCTGTACAATAAAATGTCTCTCTGTGCTTAGCTCATTCACCATCAAAAAATTCAAATAAAACACAATTGTATACATAATCCAGACTCTCTGTGAATTTTCCATCTTTATGTGACTTGTTTTTCTTTACTCCTTTTTTCTTTACTCCTTTTAATCTATGACTGTCTGTGCTCTATCTCTTTAAAGACTTTGTTTTATTTATTTTTTAAAAATGATTTACTTCTTTTCCAACTCTCTATACTCTCTTTCTTCTCCCAAGCCTAGGTACATTTATCCAACACTGTGACCCACTTAGAGGTCTTTTATGTCTGAATCTGTCCTATTGTGTATCTGTAATACTTTTCTGTCCAGGAGTATTTCTTAAAATGCTAAGTGCTTCTAAGACTGCTTTGCCTTCTGGCTCTGCTCAGTCCAACATGGAGGGGTGGAGGTCTGTTTAGTATGAGCCATGCTTACAGCCCAATTTTCAGGCACACAGCCATTAAGCAAGTTATAGCACTCTGCTCACAAACCCCATTTAAATGCTTGGCTTCCTGAAAGAGCCAGAGTTTGCACTGGCAGCACAGAAAGCTGCCATTTCAAAATGGCCCGGCTTTTTTTTTTTCTGCTACCCCTGAATCAGGAAACCTTTCTTAAAGGAGCTATGGCATTAAACTGTGCTTAACTCTGTTTTTTTTTTTCCCCTAGAATTCCTTCCCAAACTCTCGCAGGTTTTAAGTGGATTTTAGTCAACCACATTGGCACACCAATTTGTTGTATGATCTCTTGTTTGCTTCCTGGCACCTACAGGAAGACTCAAAGTCTTCTGAAACTCCCGTCCCAGGGGAGCTGACACTTCCTTCTGACCTCTGCAGGCACTAGGCATGCACATGATGCATAGGTATACACATAGACAAAACACCCATATATATAAAACAATTTTAAGACAGTTACATCCAGCAGCTGTGGTTGTTCCTAATATTGTACTCAGGGAACAGTGTAGTGCTCATGCCAGCCTCCCTGACTCCCTGGACTCAGAAACTACATCTTGAACTACACACTCAACTCTGCCACATCCAAGTCCCACTTGAAAACTGCAAATGTTTTGGCTGAAAGAATACAACTTATTTCTTTAAAATTCCAATTAACAAAATAAATACAGATGCAAAAATACGAACACAGTAATACGAGAAACACAAACGAATCAATATAACGCCTTCAAAAATTACTAGCCTACAATCATGGCACCTGCTAAGAGTTAGATGAAATCTAAGAGTTTTAAGTGTGTTCAAGAAAATGAAAGAGAAAAACAATCCAGCAAGAACACAAACAGCTTAATGAAGTAAGAAGGGTGGTGGATCATATAAAAGAACAATTCAACCAAGAGAAATACTAAAGAAAAATACTGAAATGCTGGAAATAAAAGGCATGTCAAATCTAAAGCTCTGTGAGAGGTTTCACCAATAGCGTGGATCAAGGAGAGGACAGAATATCTAACTCTGGAGACAAGGTGAAGTAGCAGGACAAACCAATAAGGACAAAGATAAAATAAGAAGATGCCAGTGGGAATTCTGAGATGTCTACAACACTCTGAAAAGACCAACATATAGATCCATATGCACAGGGGAAGAATCTTGTTCTAAAGACATACAAAACATTTTAAAAAGAAGTGTGACATAAAATGTCCAGAGTTAGGGAAAGAGGAAAACAAATCCATTCGCTGAGCCACAGGAAAGAATACACTGCACTAGAGTAGTAATTAATCAAGAAAGGAGGAGGGGAAAACCAAACACGAGCGAATCAATAAAAGACAGGAGTCAATACACACCTTTCACTAATAGCACTGTATATTAGTGCTCTGAATTTCCCAATCAAAAGCATAGATGAGTGCTTATTGCACCTTATTGCTGTCTGCAAGAACGCACTTCAATGCAGAAGATAAACACTGTCTTAGGGTCAGTGGAGGCAAATGGGCATTTCAGCCAAAAAGACCCAGAAAACAAGTAGGCATCATTGTTCCACCATCTGACAAAATAGACTTCAAACTAAAAATGACAAAAAAAGATGAAGACATTCTCTTCATACTGATTAAGGAATCTGTCCTATAAGAGGGCATTATGATACTAAACATATACACTCTGAACACAAAGGCATCCATTTTCATAAGACAAATCCTACTGGATTTCAGGTCACATATTCACCCTAGCACCAACAACAGTGGGAAACTGGAACACCCCACCCTCACAAATAAACAAATAGTCTTAGCAAAAATAAATAAATACATGAATTAACAATATCATAGATCAAATGAGTGTAACATTGACAGAACATTCCATCCAAACACAGCAGGATACATATTTTTCATCATCCCAAGGAACTTTCTCTAAAACAGATCATTTATTAGGATGCAAGTATCAACAAACATAGGAAATTTGAAATACTTTGTATTCTACCTGATCACAGTGGAATAAGATTGCATATCAATAGCAACAAAAAAAAACCTTAAATTTATATAAACTTGGGGGGATTAGACAACCCAGTTTATTTGAGATAAGGACTCACTAATTATCTCTGACTAGCCTGGAATTTCCTGTGTAGACCATACAGGCCTTAAACTCACAGAGATCCCCTGCATCTGCCTCCCAAGATCTGAAATTAAAAGAAGCGGCCATCACACATGATGACCAGCCACTATTGCATGATGAATGGATCCTTAAAGAAACTAATGAGGAAAAGATTTTAAAAATTTCTAGAATCAAATGGAAATGAAAATTCAACTTACCTTGTATCTGTGAGATATAAGGAAAACTGTTCCAAGAGGGAGGTTCAAAGCCCTGAGTGTCTACATTGAGAAACCTCAAATAATTTAATGATTCACCTTAAGGATCTGGGAAAAAAAGAAAACTCCAAATCACGACTCAGGAAATGAAAGAAAACATTAATATTTGGGTAGAAAGTAATAAAATGGAAACACATAGTGCAAAGAATAAATTAAAGCATTGGCGCTCTGAAAAGGCATACAAATTGACCAACTGTAGGCCAAACTAAACAAAGACAGAGAACCCAAATCAATAAAATTAGATGTAAAAGGGAGTCATTACAACAGATAGCCAGTGAAATAAAAAAAAAATCATTAGGTGTTGCCATAAAAACACATATTCCACTAAATCATGAAATCTAAAATGAATAAATTCCTAGAGGCATGTGATATACCAAAATTAAACTAAGATAAAATTTAAACAGATCTATAACAAGCAGTGAGGTTGGAACAATAATTTAAAATCTTTCAACTAAAGAAAGCCCAGATCCAGAAGAATTCATTACTGAAATTTGCCAGAATTGCAAAGAAGAATTAATACCAATGCTTCTCAAACTACTCCATAAAATAAAAAAGAAAGGAACATTATCAAGCTTTATATGACAGGAGACAATCCAACCCACAATAGTCGTAACAATACTGTGGGGTCAACATAACGTGAAAGATCTCTACAGTGGGAACTTGAAAACACTGAATAAAGAAACAGAAGACACTAAAAGATACAGAGGCCATCCATGCTCAAGGATTGGAAGAATTGATATTGTGAAAATGGCCATCCTACCAAATGCAATTTGAATCAAAATCCCATTATTATCTTACGTCTTTGGGAATTTTGCCTGCATGTATATCTGTATATCACATGCATGCCTGGTGTCCACAGAGGCCAGAACAGGGCATCATAGCCCAAGAACTGGAGTGAGAGATAATTGCGAGTGGGCATGTGGGTGCTAGGGATTGAGCCTGGGTCACCTGGAAGAACATCCAGTGCTCTTAACTGCTGTGACATTTGTCTAGCCCTCCAAAAGCAACCTCAAACTCATGTGGAAGCCCAAAAGACCCCAGGGAGGCAAAACAATTTTGAGCAAAGAGAATACAGCTGGAGATATCAGTGTGACTGATTTCAGGTTACTCTAGAGTCATAGTAATAAAAAAGCATGGTATTGGCACAAAGCAGATACACAGATCCACGGAAAACAATAGAGGAATCAGATATTAGGCCACATGCCATGTGTGATGGCTATTCTTGGTTTTCAACTGACTACTTCTGGAATTAACAAAAACCCAAGTGGCTGGACACACCTGTGAGGGATTTTTCTTAATCAAATCATCTGAAGTAGGAAGACCTAGCTTTAATCCAGATCTTTTGAGGTGGGAAGAATCACCTCTAATCTGTCCCATGCCTTCGGCTGGTGACCTTTATAAAGGACATGGTAGAAGGAATGTTTTGGTCTTTGCCTGCTTGCCCTCACCCTAGCTGGCAAGTCCATTCCTGCACTGGCATCAGAGCCTACTTCTTCAGGATTCCAGCTTCTCCTAAAGAACCAGCTGAGACATCCAGGCTTGTGGACCGAACACCTACTGGACCTGTGGAACTTCTGTTGTTGGACTAGCTCAACCACAGACATGTAAGACATTTTAATAAGTTTCCTTTATGTATGCACATATACATATTAATAAACATCTGTTATATATATAATATATATTACATGAGTTCTGTTCCACTAGAGAGTCCTGACTGATATATATTTTGTCCCAGAAGTGGTTGGTTCTAGAGAAACAGGTGCATACGGACGAATACTTAGGTATCTGGAAGAGGCTTCCCAACGAGCCACCACCTAGAGTTACTGAAGCCTATCCTAGAAGCTAGGAGGGCACTGTAAGCCCATGATGAGAACTATGGCACAGATTTAAGGAGACAAACGCATTGATTATCCTGATTCACCAATTGTCAGAGGCAACAGATTTGCTTATTTCGTGTATAAAACATTTGGCAATTTTGGGAAAAATAAGGAAGGTGCTGATGGTTGACTGCTCCTAGAATCTCTAGATAAACTGACAAAGGAAAAGAAGGTGCTCCACGATATCGTTAACTAACTTCTAGCCTCTCAGAATAGAGTGAAGGACAAGAATGAACTCAGGGATAAAACTGACTGGCTCCAGATGAGTATAAACTGTCTAGAACAGTGGTTCTCAACCTTCCTAATGCTGTGACCCTTTAATACAGTTCTTCATGTGGTGATGATCCCCAACCATTAACTTATTTCATTTCTAGTTCATAACTGTGGTTTTTCTGTTATGAATTATAATATAAAAATGTATGGCATGCAGATTATCTGATATGCAACCCCAAAAAGGGGTTGTAATTCACAGGTTGAGAACTGCTGGTCTAAAGGCTTCTAAGCGTGCCCTGGAAAGAACTCTCTCCAGCAGCAGCATCAGAGTTCAAGTTGTGGAAAATCAAACCAAAACCCTCTTTATAAGGTTGGCTGAATTACATCAAAATTGAAGCCCCAGCCTTAGAGGATGTCAGCAGTTAAAGCAAGGGCACTGATTGGTAAGGAATGAGATCCTTGGGATGGGGTGTGTGGGAGGACACTATTGGAGTGAGAACTTTGAACCCTCAGATTTTCAAGGGTTTATCTCAGCTGAAGAAGTAGTCTCTACACCTTCAGCAGACATACTCCCCATGAAATACTGCCCTTTCACCTAACTGAAGGAACCAACGCTTCATCATCTGCTAAACCAGCAGTGACTTTCTCTGAAGAAAATGCCAGGCAAGACAATACTGATGTCCCTCGGGGCTCACCAATAGTTGTCTCTAGCCCTATAACCAAACATAAGGCAAAGCAGACTTCTAGAGGGAAGGTAGAAAGTGTAGGTCATGGGCATGTGTGCTGCACTACTAAAGAGCTTAGTGAGTTTGATAATCCATTCAAGTAGAAGTCTGGGGAATACATGTGGGAATGAATTTTAGGGGTGTGGAATAATGGTGGAAGGAACATAAAACTGGGTCAGGCTGAGTTTATTGATATTGGCCCTCTGAGAGAAGATTCTACGTTTGACCTAGAAACTTTCACAGTTTAATAAAAAAAAAATGTTAAAAGTTCATTTGAAATAATCCAATAAAAAATGGGGTACAGACCTAAACAGAGAACTCTCAACAGAGGAATCTAAAATGGCTGAAAGACACTTAAGAAAATGTTCAACATGCTTAGTCATCAGAGAAATGCAAATCAAAACAACTCTGAGATTCCATCTTACACCTGTAAGAATGACCAAGATCAAAAACACTGATAACAACTTATGCTAGAGAGGATGTGGGGTAAAGGGAACACTTCTGCATTGCTGGTGGGAATGCAAACTTGTACAACCACTTTGGATATCAGTATGGTGATTTCTCAGAAAATTAGGAAACAACCTTCCTCAAGACCCAGCAATACCACTTTTGGGTACATATCCAAAGGATGCTCAATCGTGCCACAAGGACATGTGCTCAACTATGTTCATAGCAGCTTTGTTTGTCATAGCCAGAACCTGGAAACAACCTAAATGCCCCTCGACCAAAGAATGGATAAGGAAAATGTGGTACATTTACACAATGGAGTACTACACAGCAGAAAAAAATGGCATCTTGAAATTTGCAGGCAAATGGATGGATCTAGAAAACATCGTATTGAGTGAGGTAACCCAGACCCAGAAAGACAAATATCATATGTATTCACTCATAAGTGGTTTTTATACATAAAACAAAGAAAAACCAGCCTACAATTCACAATCTCAGAGAACTTAGACACAATGAAGACCCTAAGAGAGACATACATGGATCTAATCTACATGGGAAGTAGAAAAAGACAAGATCTCCTGTGTAAATTGGAAGCGTGGGGACCATGGGAATGGGTAGAAGGGGAGGGGAGAGGAAGGGAGGGAAGTGGAGAAAATGAAAACAAAAAAAATTTTTTAAGTATGTTTGAATGCTTGGCTGAAGGATTTGTCAAAAGATGGCCTGCTGAAAGAAGTTGGAGATGCCTGATATCTTTTGGCCTAGTGTTGATGAAGGAAGTTTAAGGCTTGGGAAACTGCAATCCATCTGTCTTCTGCACTGGCCAGATAGAAGAGTGAAAGGGTGATGTGGTGGAACCACCACCCCTGTATCTTTCAAGTCCTTGATGTGGCACTGATTTCTACAATTCATCTAGGGATGTGGTGCTGGGTTTTTTTTTATTCATTATTTTCCCTGGCTTCCATTTAGCCTTTCTAAGCATATTAATTCTCACTCCACAGGTCAGGGAACAGATTAACACATCTGGTACATGGTATGCAGCTATTGATCTAGCAAATGCCTTTTTCTAAGTACTTGTCCATAACGACCACCAGAAGCAAGTTGCTTTCCATTGGCAGAGCCAGCAGTACACCTTAACAGGTTTACTCCAAGGATATATTAATTCTCCAGTCCTGTGTCATAACTTAACTTGGAGGGATGGTCTTTCTCTTCCATGTACTATCACACTGGTGCACTGTACTGATGACATTATGCTCATTGGACCAAGAACAGAGGTAGCAACCACTTTGGAATTTTTAGTAACAAGTATGCACATCAAAAATGGGAAATAGGGATGGAGAGATGGATCAGTGGTTAAGAGCAGTGTCTGCTCTTCCAAAGGTCCTGAGTTCAATTCCCGGCAACCACATGGTGGCTCACAGCCATCTGTAATGAGGTCTAGTGCCCTCTTCTGGCCTGGAGACATACACACAGACAAATATTGTATACATAATAAATAAATAAATATTTTTTAAAAATGGGGAATAAAGCCTATCAAAATTCAAGGATCTTCTACCTCAGCAAAATTGTTAAAAGTACAGTGGTGTGGTGCATGCAGAGTTATTCCTTCTAAGGTGAAGGGTAAGTTATTGCACTTGGCCCCTCCTACCACCAAGAAAGGGCCTACTTGGAATCTGGAGACAACACATTCTCCACTTAGGTGAGCTACTCTTGTCCATATAGCAAGAGACTCAGAAAGCTGCTAGCTTTGTGTGGGGCCTGGAATAAGAGAAAGCTCTTCAACAGGTCCAAGACGCTGTGCAAGCTGCTCTACCACATGGACCATCTGATGCAGCAGACCCAATGGTATTTAAGGTGTCAGTGACAGATAGGAATGCTGTTTGGAGCCTTTGGCAGATCCCCTATTGGTGAATCACAGAAGAGACCTTGGGGATTTGGAACAAGGCTCTACCATCATCTGCAGACAACTCTTCTTCATTTGAATAACAGCTCTTGGTCTGCTATTGGGCCTTAGTGGAAACTGAATGTTTGGCAATGGGCCAACAGGTTACCATGCAACCTGAACTTCCCATCACAAGCTGGGTGTTATCTGATCCACCAAGTCATGAAGTAGGACATGCACAGTAGTAATATATTATCAAATGGCTGTGGTATGTACAAGATCAGGCCTGAGCAGGTCCTGAAGGCACAAGCGAGTTACATAAAGAAGTTACCCAAATGCATATGGTTCCTACTCCTGTTACAATGCTGATAATAAGCATGCACCTACAGTCTCATGGGGTGTGCCCTGTGATTGGTTATCTGTGGGAAAAAGACTAAAGTCTGTTTTGCTGATGATTCTACATGTTACACAGACAACACCCAGAAGTGGACAGCTACATCATTACAATCCCTTTTTGGGGAAACCCTGAAAGACACCTGCGAGGGGAAATCCTCACAGAGGGCAGAACTTCAGGCAGTAGACATGTTATATGATGTGGGATCCCCCTCTGTATATTGTTAATATGTTTTATTACCATTGGTTAATAAAGAAGCAGCATTTGCCTATGGCAGGGTAGAATATAGGTAGGCAGAAAAACTAAACCAATTGAAAGGAGAAACAAAGCAGAGTCAGGCAGATGCTATGTAGTCACCAAAGGAGAAAGATGTCAGAACCTTACCAGTAAGCCACAGCATCATGGAGATACCCAGGTTAACAGAAATTGGTTAATTTAAGGTATAAGAACTAGCAAGGAATACCTTTGAGCCATTGCCCAAACAGTGTTGTAATTAATATAGTTTTGTGTGATTATTTGGGTTTGGGTGGCTGAGAAACTAAACTACAGTCTCAGTTTATATAATGGTGCCCAATGTGGGGCAACATACATTGATATAAAACCTAAGAAAGCTTTTTTTTAAAAAAAGGGCTTCTAGACCCACAAAAATGGGAGTCAATTAGAGCTTCTTGATAGCCGTATTTTTTCAGGTAGGCTATGTTTGCTGGCTGCTTGCAGAGGCACTGTTCCTTTAAGAGACAGCTTCCTGGTTCTTGCTGGTGGCAGGAATGGCTATGACTCTTTTGGGAAGTCATGCTATGGAACACTTATGGGGTTTGTGAGGAGCATGCTGCAAGTCGCTTAATGTTGACATAGACCCCCTACGTCCCTGGAGAATGTGGCTCTCATTGCTGGTGGTAAATGTACCTCTGCCATATTCAAAGACTGAGAGAGGTAGAGCCAGCCTCCAGCACCACAACAACCATACAGCTTACCATTTTAAAAATTGATCCTAGTCAAAAAAGCATTACAGATACACAGTAAAGACAAATTCAGACAAAAAAAAATCCACAAAACTCTAAATAGGTCACAGAGTTCGATAAATGTACATGGGCTTAAGAGAGAGAGCAAGAAGAAAGAACACAGACAGTCATAGATTAAAGAGGTAAACATAATAAAATAAATATAAAAAAGTAATAGAATAAAAAGCCACACATAAAGATGAACTATATACAGAGAATCTGGATTATGTATATTATTGTGGGTTTTTAAAATTTTTTGATGGTTATTGAGTTAACTGCTGAAAAACATTTGATTCTGGGGCCTGCTAAGCTAAACCAACATATATATTTTAAAGGTATCTTGGCTTCAAAATTTGAGTCTAAGGATATGTTACTTTGGAAAAGAGGTTCTGCATTTGTTTCCACAGAAATTGAGATCCTGTGTGTTCCTTCCAGACTAATGTGGTTTGATAGAACAAGAACTCCTGAAAGGTCTCTATGAACCCTAAAAATACTTTGCCCAACAAATAACAGGAAGCAGTTTGGAGAAAACTACACCCAAATTCCCCAAATGATTACTTATAAATGTTTGTTTTCATTTAAAGGGGTATGATATAGAAATGAATACATTGATAAGGACTTTGGTTTGTTGATACAAATTTAAAGTCAATTTTGTTATATGTACACTTTTGTTTAAGGTATTATGTTTATACAGTTCATCTAAAAATGTAATGTATAATTAAAATTACAAATTAATAGTCATTTATAATAGTCAAACTTGTAGTCATGTTAGTTAGGTTTTCTAAATATACAGAGATATATTTCAATCAGATAGATAATCTTCAACACTTCAAAGACCTACAGAATATGGCATTTAAAAGGTTTTAAGAACTTAGATTTGTCTGAACAGTGAGACTTGTCTGCTTCTGGCAGCACTGATTACTTCAGAGAAGTTGATGGGCATTGAAGAAACTCGTTATAGAATTTGCTTTCAGTGTGGCACAGCTAGCCATTTGGGCAAGAAACTGCTCTTGCCTGAAATGCTTGATGATATGCTGTATAAACTGGACACGCAGGATCCACAGAAAAATGACTGCTGAACTTGCCTAAAGAAGGTGAGACAGTCCTTCAGGGTTCCTGCTTCATGAAGAGTCTGCCAGACATTCTTCAGGACACTGAAGAAAGTGACTAACAAACTGCCAATATAGGCTAAACAATCTTTCAAGTTTCCTGCTCTATGGAAAAGTCTACCAGAAACTATGGGCCTGTAGGCTGAAGATGGATGCTCCAGCATTACAGAAGAATTTTGGATGACTGTCCAGGCACAGAGATGTCTCTGTTAATTCTAGAGTTTTGGAGGTTGCTTATAATACACTTCTTATTACTTAGGTAAAATTATATCCTTCTGGGGTTTTTGATGGGGTTGAAGACTAGATAATTATAATTATAGTTTTTCTTATTTATGTTAAAAGAAATTAGATATGAAATTTTATATTAACAAAGAAATATTGTAACTATAATTCTTGCTTGATAACTGTTTTGTTATATGTAATTTTACTATGTTAAAGTTAAAACCTTCCTTTTTATTTAGACAGAAAAGGGAGATGATGTGGGATTCCCCTCTGTATACTGTGAATATGTTTTATTACCACCGGTTAATAAAGAAGATGCACAGGAAAACTAAACTGAATGCAAGGAGAAAGAAGGCAGAGTCAGGCAGATGCCATGTAGCTGCTGAAGGAGAAAAATGCCAGAACCTTACTGGTAAGCCACAGCCTTGTGGCAATACACAGATAAATAGAAATGGGTTAATTTAAGATATAAGAGCTAGCTAGGAATATGCTTGGGTCATTGGCCAAACAGTGTTATGATTAAAATAGTTTTGTGTGATTATTTGGGTCTGGGCGGCTGAGAAACTAAAGTTCAGTCTCATTTATAGTTACCCATTTTGTTTAGAAGTAGAAGGGGCAACAGGCACAATTGTTCATTGATTCCTGGACTGTAGGCAATGATTGGCTGGATGTTCAGAGAATTGGTGAAAGAGAGATCTGCAGAAGAAATATGTGGATATATCTCTTTTAATGGGTGGAGGTTGTAAAGATCCTCATGTCCCTTATGGACACTCATCAAAAATATTGTCAGCTAAGGAGCTTTGAATAAACAAGTAGATAGGATGACCCATTCTGTGGATAGTCATTCTATTTCTTCATCCATTCCTGTCATTGCCCAATGTGTTCATGAACGAAGTGGCCATGGTGGCAGAGATGGAGTTTATGTATGGGCTAGAAAACATGAACATTTTCTCATCAAGGCTGACCTGGCTATAACTATCACTGAGTGCCATATCTGACAAGAGCAGAGACCAATACTGAGCCCTAGATATGGCACCATTACCCAGAGTAACCAGCTAGCAACCTGGTGGCAGGTTGACTACACTGGACTACTTCCTCCATGGATAAAACAATGCCTTGTCTATACTAGAGTAGACACTTATTCTGGTCATAGATTTGCTTTTCTTATCTGTAATGCTTCTGCCAAAACTACTATCTGTGGACTTAAAGAATACCTTATCCACCATCATGGTATTACACAGAGTATTGCTTCACCAAGAAATTCACTTCACAGCCAGAGAAGTGCAACAGTGGACGCATGATTATGGAATTCACTGGTTTTACTATGTTCCCCACCTTCCTGAAGCAACTGGCCTGATAGAAAGATAAAATGGCCTTTTGAAAACACAGTTACAGTGCCAATTAGGTGACAGCAGCCTGAAGGGCTGGGGCAGGGTTCTCAGGAGGCAGTATGTGCTTTGAATTGCCATCCAAAATATGGTAGCCATAACCCACAGGTCCAGAAATCAGGGTAAAAGTATGTGGGGGGATTCCATTAATTTTCACCCATAGTGACACGCAAAGAAAAGTTTTGCTTCCTGTTTCTGTGACCTTAAGTTCTGCTGGCCTAGAAAGTTTTGGTTCCAGAGGGAGGAGTGCTCCTGCTAGGAGCCACAACAAACATTCCATTGAACTGGAAGCTCAGACTTCCCTGGGCCACTTTGTGCTTTTGATTTCTTTAAGTCAAAAGGCTAAGAAAGGCATAACAGTATTAGGAAGGATGATTGATCCAAATTACCATGGGGAAATTGGATTGCTTCTCCAGAATGGAAGTAAGAGAGATTATGTCTGGAGTGCAGGAGATCCTTTAGGATGTCTCTTGGTGCTACCATGTCCTGAGATTAAAGTCAATAGAAAACTACAATTGCCTAATCCTAGCATGATGCCAAAGGGCACAGACCCATCAGAAATGAAGGTATGGGTCACTCCTCCAGGAAAAGAGCCAAGATCTTCTGAGGTGCTTGCTGAGGGTGGAGGAAGCATAGAATGGTTAGTAGAAGAATAGTTCTAAACACCATGTAAGGCCACATGACCAGTTACAGAAATGAGTATTACAGTTGACATGAACATTTCTGTTGTATTTTGTTAACAATGAGTTTATACAGATATTTTTGCTTTCTTTCCTCAATTTCCTTATCATATGATGTAACATCAATTAAGAGAATATCAATGGTTATCATGTGTAAGTTTGAGATACTAAAAGAATGTCCCTTAAGGGACACTGCCACCTAAATTTATAATGTACTTGCAGTTGTACCATGTTATGTCTAAATGTGACCTGGTTAAATATATAATGCATTTGTGATTGTAAATGGGGTAGTTATGTCATGTTTAAGCACTTATTATGATCTGGTTATTTTTTCACTTGGAAATTAATCATGACATAAGGAGATTTGATTGTGTCGAGTTGACAAGGGGTGGACTTGCGATGGCTATTCTTGGTTGACAAGTTGACTACACCTGGAATTAACTAAAACTCCAAAATAGAGTGGCACATCTGTGAGAGACTTTTGCTTAATTTGAAGTAGGAATATCCACTTCTAATCTTTGAGGTGGGAAGAAATGCCTTTAATACATATCTACCTTGGGCCAGGCCTTCTGCTGGAAGCCTATATAAGGACATGGAAGAAGGAAGCAAGCTCTCTCACCCTCTCCCACTCTCTTTCCCTCTCTGCCTGCTTGCTCTTGCCTTGCTAGCAAGCCCATTCCTTTGTTGAAATGAGAGTCTACTTATTCAGGATTCCAGTGTATATTGAAGACCAGCTGAGATATCCAACCTTGTGAACTGAACAACTACTGGATTGGAAAAACAATAACAAACCAAGTCTAAATCTAGTAGATAGCAAGAAATAATAAGGAAATCAGTGCAGAAATTGATGAAATAGGATAAAGAAAACAGCACAAGTATAGAGGAATCTAAGAGCTGGCTCTTTGAGAAGATTAGCAAGCATGACAGATCCTTGGCCCAGCAACCAAAAGAAAGAAAGAAATTACCCAAATTGACAGAATCAGAAATTAACAGGGAAATATTACAACAGACACTGAAAGAATTTCAGAACATTGTTAAGAAATACTTTCAAAAACCATACTCTGTTAAGTAAGAAAACCTAATCTCTAGGTTCATCCAAACCACCAAAGTTAAGAAGAGAGCAACAACTTAAACAGACCAGTAACAAATAAGGGGAGCGAAACAGTGATAAAAACCTTCCAACTAAAAAATGCTCAGACCCAGATGGATTCACAGTAGAATTCTACCAGATTTTCAAAGAAGATCTGCAGCCAATATTTCTTAAATTATTCAAAAAATTAGAAACAGAAGGAATGCTCTCAAACTCTATCTATGAAGCCAACATTAATCTAATACCAAAACCAGATAAAGAGACAACAAAAAAGATAATTATAGATCAATATCCTTGATGAACAGATAAAAAAATACTCAATAAAATATTTGCAAGCCAAATTTTAAAGGATTATTCTCAGGCCAAATATAAACAAAATATCTAAACATCATCTACTGTTTCTGGGTCCTAACATCTTCCTTGGGGGAGGGGATAAGATGGCACAGTATCATCTCAGACACTGGGACTCAGGTAGAAGGTGTACAGCAGACTCTTTTATTTAACAACAGGGAAAAACTATATACCCTCTCAGGTCCCAGGTGCTCTGATCCATCGACAATTGATATCACTTGGTTAATCCTCATTGACTAGGCACAATCAGGACCTCTGACAGCTCCAGGCAGACTTCAGGTTAACTCCTTTTGGCCTGGTAGGCCTTAACTTCCTATATATCCACACTTTTTATTTATTACATGGGTGTTCAGTGGCAGTCAGAGTTCTTTGCTTAGGCCTTGTTGGCCCTGCCTCATGAAGGCTCACCCACTGGACTGTGCCTGTCTTAGGTTGGCCTATTGAACAAGCTCTTACCTGTCATTGACTTCCAGCTCTTAAAGAACAATCATTTCTGAAAAGCTACCAGGGTAGGGGGACAAGGAAATAGCCTTTTGAATTACAAATAACCAGGCATGCATAGCCTCCTGTGGAGGACTGCAAGAAGGATGCCTAAGAGCCATTAACACCTGAAGAGTTGCCTTAGTTGCTGTCTGCTGATGTTGGATCAGCTGCAGGAGACATTTAAGGAGAATAAGGATTAACAATACCATCCCACGAATTAATGCATATGTGAGCATCCAGAAAGGATCAAATAGCCTTTTATATTATGCCAAACTTTTTTTAAAAATGAGGAGTCAAAGAACATAACCTCAGCCCTTAATAAATCAATTTGTTTGGGGGGGCAGCAGGAGCAAGAAAGGCGAGTATATACATTACCTATCCTGGGTTTTTCCCTCCTTGATGGAAGCAGGCTGATTCATTGCCAGGCATATACCTTTTACTGGGACTCATATTGGCATCATGACAGTGTGAGGAGAAACACAAGCATAGCCTCTCCCATGGGTGAGCATGGGGGCTGGCAGCTGCCATTGGAGGAAGATAGGATCTTTCCATCTCACGAGAGGCAGCGGTGTGTTCCTTGGCAGAGATGCCCAGAGCTTGTAAGCTGGGCTGAGCACCTTGTCATCAAAACTGAGGAAGTTCATATGGAAAAGAACCTCTGTTAGGACCAGATGAGGATCTCTCCCAGCCTCTGGTGAGATAGACCTGGCCATCAGCTCCTCAGGAGCTCTGTGGGTCTCTCCACAATGGCTTCTCCCTGTGGATTGTAGGGGATCCCGGTGGTATGGGAAATCTTCTAGGACCCCAGAAAGCCACTGATTGTTGAGAGGCATAGGCAAGATCATACATGTAGACACACAGATATATTAAACATATAATATTCTACTGAATATATAGGTCACATTTATCTATCATCTATCTTCTATCATCTACCTATTTATCTATCTCTCTATCTTCTATTTATCTTACCTATCAGTCTGTCAATATATACTGAAGTTACTTAGCCAAAGAACAGTACTAAAGAGTCAAAATAAGTAAGAAATAGAATTTTGGGGATATAACAGAGTTTTGACAACAATAGTCCCTATATTTTTTGGTTTTTTCTGTCCCACACCAGTTGGCTCTTCTGATACGAGACAGAAACTCTGAATTTTTCTTCTAACAACAGGTTTGGGTTTAGAAAAGGAGGGAGCCATGGTCCAACTCCAAAGCCAGCTTTGATTTTTAATTGAGTCGGGACTACAACTTTTCTAAGAAGTAAAGAGATATAGATGTTTAGGTAGTGAGATCTAATACATGACAGGTACCAGGGCTCAGTCCTCTAACTTTTTATTGAAATCTGAAGAGGCCACAGTGGTGTGAGAGACAGGAGTGGAGGAGAGGACTGTATGGGGCTGTATCTTTTGGGGAGATGTAGGAATCCCTGCTAAGATTTTGTTTTTGGTAAGCGATTGTCGGAAAATTTGCTATTATATCCAAAATGATAATATCCAATAAACCACCCAGTCCAGGGATGTCCAGGAGTCTAGTCAGTCCTATCCAGTTAATCTCCAAAAGTGGTTTCCTAAGGAAGAAGATGGACAATGCTCCAGCTAAAGACATGTCACCAATCAGGGGCTCCAGGATCTCCCACATTGCCCCATGAATCTGAATACTTTTCACACCAGCCCCACAAAAAATATTGGTTGATCTCAAAACCAATCTCACAGTTTCCTGAAAAACTAATCTGAAGGTCCAGAATAATTTGTCTTTTGTCTACATTTTCAGTGTAAACCTTAACACCACTGACTCTAAGGGGCTGCTGCCCACATTCACTTTTGTGAAGCTGAAGGTGCTGAGGTGGACACTTGCTCCCCACACAGCTGGGTCTATGGTTTCTCGAAAGAGCTTCTCTATAAATAGACAAATACAGGCAGGTGGTGGTGGCGCATGCCTTTAATCCCAGCACTCGGGAGGCAGAGGCAGGTGGATCTGTGAGTTCAAGGTCAGCCTGGTCTACAAGAGCTAGTTCCAGGACAGGCTTTAAAGCTACAGAGAAATCCTATCTCGAAAAAAAAAAAATAAGCTTTTCCTTCCGGTTCCCGCAGCCTCTGCAGCCATGAGCAGCAAAGTCTCTCGCGACACCCTGTACGAGGCGGTGCGGGAGGTCCTGCACCGGAACCAGCGCAAGCGCTGCAAGTTTCTGGAAACGGTGGAGCTGCAGATCAGCCTGAAGAACTACGACCCCCAGAAGGACAAACGTTTCTCGGGCACCATCAGGCTTAAGTCCACCCCTCGCCTCAAGTTCTCGGTGTGCGTCCTGGGGGACCAGCAGCACTGTGATGAAGCCAAGGCTGTGGATGTCCCCCACATGGACATCGAGGCGCTGAAGAAGCTTAATAAGAACAAAAAGTTGGTAAAAAAGCTGGCCAAGAAGTATGACGCTTTTCTGGCCTCTGAGTCTCTATCAAGCAGATCCCGCATATCCTGGGCCCAGGCCTGAACAAGGCTGGCAAGTTCCCGTCCCTGCTGACACACAATGAAAACATGGTGGCCAAAGTGGATGAGGTGAAGTCCAGGATCAGGTTCCAGATGAAGAAGGTGCTGTGTCTGGCTGTCGCTGTCGGCCATGTGAAGATGACTGACGACGAGCTGGTCTACAACATCCACTTGGCTGTCAATTTCTTGGTGTCCTTGCTCAAGAACTGGCAAAATGTCCGGGCTTTGTACAAGAGCACCATAGGCAAGCCCCAGCATCTGTACTAGGGTGCCCCAATAAACCTTTGTGCTACCAAAAAAAAAAAAAAAAAAAAAAGACAAAGGGCCATGTGTGCTTTACCTTATTTAATCATCCTACTCTTTCGGGGTCTGGAAAATGAACCCAGGTGGGCAGATTGCAGGCACGCACCCCCAGGCACATGGCTTGCTCCTTGTCCTTCACCAGTGTCAGCACACGGCACAGGTGACTGGCCTTGAGGCCATGGCACTGGTGGCACCAGGTAAGAAGTCGAAGCGCCAGAAGTACCCATCTGGAGATCAGCCCCAGGTAGCCAAGGGCATACACCAGCAGCACGAAGCTGTGGCCACGGCTGCATCCACCCACCAGCTCCCAAGAGTCAAAGGGGACCAGGAGCTGTGAGGACATAGAGCAACAGCCAGCTGCAGCCTCACTCTGCCGACCAGACCCAAGCTCCCACCACTTGGACTACCCACCAAAGTCCCAGAGGGCCCTACGGAAGCAGCAGGCATCCTGAACAGCTCCGGTGGGCTCACACCCCTGAGGAGTCACATGGCTCCAGCTTTGCCCGTTAGGTACTACCATTCCTGGGCAGGTCGCTGAAGCCCAAGGCGGCCTAGGCCGCCCTCCATGCACTACTACGAGGTCTGCGGGGTCAGACCACCCTGAAGGACAGAAGCACCCGAAGAAGCCGGCGGCTCAGATGACAGGCGCTCAGCCCAGCAGAGGTCTGAGAGGGGTCCAGAGCCTTCACTGTGGCCTGTGGCCTTCACCAGGGCAGATGCCTATGCTACACACATGAGGGGAGCCAGGCACCATAATGTCTCCAAGTTGCACACCAGGCTGGGGAAGCCTATTATCTTTCTAAGCCCATGCCTCAGAGTGTCACCCACACCCAAGGCTTGAGCGGCACCCTGAGATCTCAGTCAAGCAGGAAGCTCACACCAGTCACAGTTCACACACCTCAGGCATGGCCAGCCTCCAAGCCCTCATATCCCATGCTGCCATGCAGCTCACTTCTCCCTGATGAGGCGAACATGGCACTCCTACAGAAAACAGGTCCCCCTACCCCGTGTGTCAGCACCCCTCTGAGGGGGACAGCAGAAAACAGTCAACAGGGCTGGGAAAGTGTATCAAACCTTTATGTCTTGTGATTAGTGGGGAACTTCTGCGGTTCTTTAGGCCACAGCTGGATGCCCACACTGAGGCTCTCGACAAGGGATGGCGTTTGGGAGCTGAGCCTTGGTTCTGCCTCCTCGGGAACAGCCCTTCTGTGGACATGCCGGGCAAGCAACTGTCAAGCACCGCGAGTGAGGAAAGGAAGATGACTAGAACACAAAAATTAATGCCACAATGAAAAAAGAAAAGGAACTCTGACCAGGAGAGCTCAAACCCCATGTTAAAAGTCCCCTAATGCAGGTGTCAGAGGTTGCTGGGCACTAATGTCTTCATCGGGGGAGGGGGTGAGAAGGCTTGTGTCAACGTCTTAGACACTGGAAGTCAGGTAGAAGGCATACTGCAAACTCATTTATTTACAACAGGGAAGAACTCATATATTCTCCCCCACCCAGGTGTTCAGATCCGTTGACCTTTGACACAGCTTGGTTACCCCTCATTGGTTTGGCACGATCAGGACCTCTGACAGCGCCAGGTAGGACTTCCTACAATCACCATGATCAAGTTGGTTTTGTCTCAGAGATATGAGAATAGTTCAATGTACAGAAATTAATAAACATAATAATATAAAAGGACTTTTTAAAAAACACACACACAAGAAGAGGTCTTTAATAAAATCCAACATCCCTCCATTATAAAAGTCATAGAGAGAGCAGGACTGGAGGGAACTATCTCAACAGAATAAAGGATCTATATGACAAACCCAGAGCCAATAGTACCGAGAGGAGAGAAACTTAAAGCAATTCCATTAAAATTAGGGACAAGACACGACTACCCACTATTCCCATTTCTTTTCAATATAGCCCTTGAAACGTTAGCTAGATCAATAAGAGGAAGACATGAAAAGATAAATAGGAAAAGTCAAATTATCCAGATTTGCAGATGGCATAATAATTATATATAAGAGATTCTAAAAACTCCACCAGACAACTTCTAAAAATAAATAATTTCAGCTTCCAGGTACAAAATCAACTTCATTCAGTAGTCTGTTAGCAAAGAGGCTGAGAAAGAGATCGAACACCCTCATTGATAACAGCTTCAGATAAATAAACAAGTAAAATATCCAGGAATTAACCTAACCCAGGAGGTGAAATACCTCTCTCACCAGAACTATATCCCAGTTCTCAGGAGGCAGAGGCAGGTGATCTCTGAGACTAAGACCAGCCTGGTCTACAGAGTGAGTTCCAGTACAGCCAGGGCTACACAGAGAAACCCTGTCTCAAAATTCAAAAATAAATAAATGAAAAAGAAAATTTTCAATCTATGAGAAAGAGATTAAGGCAGAAATTAGAATAGTGGGTCTTAACTTTCCTAACACTGAGACCCTTTAATACAGTTCCTCATGCTGTAGTGACCCCAACCATAAACTCTTTTCATTTTTACTTTACAACTGTAATTTTGCTACTGTTATATTATGAATCATAATATCAATATCTGTGTTTCTTGACCTACATATGAAGAACCACTGCATTAGAAGTTAGGAAAGACCTCACATATTCACGGATTGGTAAATGATCATTATATCAAAACCACCTTACAAATTCAATGCAATCCCAATCAAATCTCCATGATATTATTCACAGAAATGTTTTAAAAATCCTAAAACTTTTACAGAACAACCAAAATCAGAACAACTGTGGTGCTTTGAATGAGTTGCCCCTCCCCCCCAGTCTCAGGAGCTGTTTGAGGAGGTTTGAGAGATGCGGTCTTGCTGGAAGACGCATGTCACTAGAGGCGGGCTGTGAGAGTCTAAAGACCCATGCCTTCCCCGGTTTGCTCTCTCTGCTTCCTGCTTGTAGGTTAAGATGTGAGCTCTCAGTTTACTGCTCCAGCCACCTTGCCTGCCAGCTCCCACCCTTCCCTGCTCTGATGATGATGAACTTATTCCTCCGGAACTGTAAGCCCACATATACTCTCTTAGATGAACTGGCTTGGTCATGTGTTTTATCACAACAATAGGAAGCAACGAATGACCAATGCAATCCTGAGGAAAAACAATATTGCTGGATAGATCACCATTCCAAACCTCAGGATATATTACAGAACTATAATAAAAACAGTTGGTACCGGCACAGAAACAGATTCTTATTTGTGGGTTCTATAATTCTTTATAGATACATACTGTGCTGGATAATTTTATGTCACAACTTGACAAAAGTTGGAGTCATCTGAGAGAAAAGAACATCAAATAAGAAAATGCCAGCTGGGCAGTGGTGGCGCATGCCTTAAATCCCAGTACTCAGGAGGTAGAGGCAGGCAGATCTTTGTGAGTTCGAAGCCAGCCTGGTCTACAAGAGCTAGTTCCAGGACAGGCTCCAAAGCTACAGAAAAACCTGTCTCAAAAAACTACTACTACTAATAATAATAATTAATAATAATAAGAAGAAAATGCCTCCATAGAATCAGAAAACTAACAATAATAATAATAATAATAATAATAATAAGAAGAAGAAGAAGAAGAAGAAGAAGAAGAAAATGCCTCCATAGAATCAGAAAACTAATAATAATAATAGAAGAAGGAGGAGGAGAAGGAGAAGAAGAAGAAGAAGAAGAAGATGCCTCCATAGAATCAGGCTATAGGCAAGCCTGTGGGGCATTTTCTTAACTAATGACTGATGAGGGAAGGCTCAGCCCATTATGCCTGGGGCAATCTCTGGACTGGTGGTCCTGGGTTCTATTAAGAAACAGGCTGAGAAAGCCATGTGGAGCAAGCCAGTAAGCAGCACCTCGTCATGGCCTCTGCATCAACTCTTGCCTCCAGGTTCCTGCCTTGTTTAAATTCCTGTCCTGGTTTCCTTCAATGAACAGTGATAGGGAAGTGTAAGCTAAATAGGCCCATTCCTCCCCAAGTTGCATTGGTCATAGTGTTCCATCATAGCATTAGAAGCCCTAATTAAGACAATATACATAAAGGCAAATCCATCAGAATAAAACATATTTGTCAAAAGAAACCCTAAAATTCAGGATGGGGTAGACCTATGTATCTCAAGTTCCAAAAGACAAATATTCTACCCACATTGCTATCTTCAGGAAAGATAGGAAAGATGTCCTTCACAATTAAGAGAGAAAGAGAAACTTGCCGTGGTAAGTACTCAAACTGAAAACATTCATAACCATTAAGCCAGCCCTCCATGGCATCCTGTACACAGAGGGGAGAGATAAACAAACATATTGAGGCTGCAAGGAAGAAAAGCTCACTGAAACAGAAAATAAGAGAATGAGGATTACAGAAGTATCCAATAACAACAAAGAAATAAAATGACAGAAATATGTATTTTTCAATAACAGTTCTGAATTGAAGTTATTAAACTTCAGTTCCCAAATCAAAAGACAAAGACTGCCTCACTGGATTGAAACATAGGACCTGAATTACCCTAGGGAAGTGACCCCCAGGGACTCTGAGCACCTGCAGGTGAAGAACCGAGGAAAGGGGCTGGAGAGGTAGCTCAGCAGTTAAGAGCATTTGCTCTTCTTGCAGAGGACCCAAACTGGGTTCTCAGCAGTCCGGTCCCTTACCTACAGCTCCAGGGATCTGTTGGCCTCTAAAGGCACCCACAGGAATGTGGTGCCACATGCATGCAAACATGAGCACACACACACACACACACACACACACACACACACACACACAATTACAATTTAAAGAAGAACTATAGAAAGAGAGTTTGTCTTACCAGAAACCCAAGTTGATGGCTGAATTCAACAGCCATAGCAAATGTCAGATACACAGTAGAAAGGGGGTAAGGAAATCTGAAATAAAAACATTTCCAAGCCCGCAATTCCCTTCTCCATCATTACATAGGCGTGTCAGCAATTGCACTGTGGGACTGTGGGACTGTGACGCCATGAGAAGGACCTCCACAGAAAATGAATCCATCCTGACAGTGAGAAAATGAACTCACTGTCGGGACAATATTTCAGCAGCCCACAGACATAGAGCCAGAGGAGGAGAAGAGCCAAATTTGAGAAAACTGGAATGCATATCATCCCCACCCTATCGGGACCTCAAAGTCAGGGCATCAGAACCTGGACCAGGGCACAGGATCCAGATGGGAACAAGAGACCACGAGCTGCACCAAGTGTGGGAACAGCAGCAGTGGAGTGGCGAAGGAGTCGGAACACCCAAACTCGGGCTGTAGATGGGAGGGGCTCGATGGATTAAGGAACTTTGTGACAGAACTTGGTGCACTATCCTGGGGTCAGCAAGAGGGCTCAGTGGGTAAAGGCCACCATGCCTGACAGCCTGGCACCAGCACACATGTGGTTTATTGACATTCAGACAGACAAAATACCCATATATATATGGTACAATATATAGTACATCTAAATTATAGTGCAAGGATTCTAAGAGTTCTTACTTCTCTTGCAGAGGACTGGATTCAGTTCCCAGCATCTACACTAGGTGGTTCATAACCACCTCTATGCCCAGTTTCAGGGATCTTACCCTTTGAGCTCCACCAACAAGTATGAGGTTCACATAAATTCACATGGGCACATACACAGAAACTAAAGAGTTAACTATTCTTTGTTTTATTCCAGCATTGACTGAGCAGGGGCTCCCATGGCTCTACCCTTACCTAAGCAGTTCCAGGCAGGTGATGACCGCTTGGGAAGGGACAGTCACTTATGACACAGACTGGCCACTGCTAGGCCTTCCATGATCCACTGGTTGACCACACATGCCCATGAGCATACAGGCAGCACTAACTGGATTCAGTGATCTATAAATAAATAGGACATGAACTTGGGGGAAATATGATAGGGCTCATGAAGGGAGCGCAAAGGGGAGGATGGAGGCAGATATAACCAAAGCACATTATAATTTCAAAGAATAAATAAAAATAAAAATTCCTGGAAGAGATAGCTAACATTAAGGACATTTCAAAAACAGTTATATGGAGACCTACCACTGTAGCAGCTTCCTAAAATATATACATACAAATATATTTTTAAAGGTTTAATTGAATTGCCCTACATTAGAGCAACAATGTCCCCATGAGACACTACATACTAACACATTAAAATCCCACTGCTCCCACTGCTGGGAAGGGGCAATCTCTTTTGGACTTGTTGCCCTCTAGGAGTTACAGGCTATTGCCATTGGTCTTGATTACCATCCAGAACTGGACGGTTTGCTGAAGACACCGCATACATGCGTCAGAACAGAGAGATCAAGTGGGTGCTTACCTGGAAGCCTCGTCCCTATTAGCTCATTTTCATAGTGCTAAAAGGTGCTATGCATGTACTAGAAAAGAAAAGTAATCATCATCTTACCCAGCTATGAACCCTGCAAGCTACAACTGGCGTGGTAAGACATGCCCACTGATGCAATACTGGGAGGGATGTCATGGGTGGAACCAACCACTTTCTGATTGGATACAAAGCCTGTTCTACAAGTTGAAACCCGTATCTGGCCCTGTGGCTAGACAGGTCATAGGTCCTATAGAAGTGCACACTACTATTATTTTGCTAAATAGGCATAGCATCAAACTGACTCCTAATGACTTACCATTATACCCACAGATCAGTGCATCTCTTGAGCCCCATAATAGAAGCTCCTGTTTGTATTAACACAGGGACCCCAGTTAGTCAAATTGAGGTGAATGAGAGACTGCAGAATGCTCACCCCTAAGTGGAATATCTACGTCATACCTTCTGCTCCAAGCGATCACTGGGGTAGAGAGGGCTGAAGAGTTTGGGAGCTAGAGGTGGATAATGATGATGAATTGGATATGTTTTAGAGCCAGGTGTGGTGGCACAGGCCTTTAATCCCAGCACTCAGGAGCCAGAGGTAGGCGGATCTCTGTGAGTTTGGGGCATCCTGGTCTACAGAGCAAGTTCCAGACCAGCCAGGGTTACATAGTAAGAGCTTGTCTCAGGAAACAAAGAACAAAAACAAAACCAGCAAACAAAAACAAACCAAATGCTCGAGAGGATGTGAAGAAATGGAACCCTTCTACTCTGTTGGAGAGCAAATTGGTGCAGCCACAGTGGAAATAAGTTTGGTGTTCCCCAAAATGCTAAAAGAAAAAAAAAGAACCACCACATGACCATGACCCAGCTTTACTACTTTGAGATATACCCAAAGGACTCTGATCAACAACATACCATAGAAATACCTGTGCATCTATGTTTACTATAGCAATGTTCACACTAGCCAACTTTTAGAATCAGCCTAGGTGTTCATCAATAGATGACTGAATAAGGAAAATGTCCTACAAACACAGAATGGCATTTTGGTCAACTAGGAGAATGAAATAATATCATGTGCTGAAAAATGAACACACCTGAAGACCATCATGTTAAGTAAAATAAGCCAAACACGGAGGAACAAATAGCACATTCTCTCTCACTTGTGGGTTCTAGAACTCTGTACATACTGTGCTGGATAGTTTTCCATACAACTTGACAAACGCTGGAGTCCTCCGAGAGGATGAACACCATAAGAAAATGCCTCCATAGGATCAGGCTGTAGGCGGGCCTACGGGGCATCTCCTTCATTTGTGATCAATGGGGGAGGGGCCCAGACCAGTATGGGTGGGGCCACCTCTGGGCAGATGGTCTTGGGTTCTCTAAGAAAGCGGGCTGAAGAAACCATTAGGAGCAAGCCAGTAAGCAGCATCCCTTCATGGCCTCGGCATCAACTCCTGCCTTCCGGTTCCTGCCCTGCTTTAGTTCCTGCCACCGGATTCCTACATAGCCTTTGATTCGTGATATGTAAATCAAATACTATCCCTTTCCTCACCAAGTTGCTTTGTGCCATGCTATTTCATCGCAGCAACAGTATCCCTAAGACCCATATGTGTGTGTGTGTTTGTGTGTGTGCATGTATGTGTGCATGTGCTTGTATGTATGTATGTGTGTGGGCTCATGCATGTATGTGCATGCGTGTGTGTGTGTGTGTGTGTGTGTGTGTGTGTGTGTGAGAAGAAAGATCAGTGGGTATTAGGGGCGATGGGAGTAAGAGAGTAACAGGCAGGTGCAGAAGCTTCTGAGGGCAGTTAAACTCTTCTGTTTTTATTTGTTTGCCAGTCATGTTTGGTTCTATCCTAGGTCTCTGGGCTGTCCAGCCTCTGGGTCTTGGCCCTCCAGGCAGTGTCAAGGGTGGGCTCCCTCTCGGGTCTCAAGCTGAACCAGTCATTGGTTGGCTATTCCCAAAATTTCTACGCCACCTCTACCCTAACACATCTTGTAAAGCAGGGCAAATTGTAGGTCAAAGGTTATGTGACTGGGTTGGGTTCCCAATCCTTTAACTGGTAGTCTTGCCAGGTTACAGGAGATGGTCAGTTCGGGCTCCATATCTCCCATTGCTAGGAGTCTTAGTTGCTGTCACCCTCATAGATTCCCAAGAGTTTCCATTGAGCTAGGTTTCTAGCTCATCCCAGAGATGCCCCAGATTCCAGCTGTCGTTCCCAGTACTCTCTCCATCCATCATCCCCCTACCTGATGATTCTTCCTGTTCCTATGCGCGCCCTCCATCCAACCCATCCCCCATGCACCTGTGACATCTATTCTATTTCCCTTTCACAGTGAGATTTATGTGCCCCCCCCTTGAGTCCTCCTTATTATCTAGCTTCTTTGGGTCTACGGATTGCAGCATGATTATCCTTTACAGCTAATATCCAAGGGCTGGGGCATTGGCTCAGCGGTTAAGAGCACTGGCTGCTCTTCTAGAGGTCCTGAGTTCAATTCCCAGCAATCACATGGTGGCTCACAACTAATAACCACTTATGAGAGAGTACATAGCATGTTTGTCTTTCTAAGTCTGGGTTACCTCACTCAGGATGATCTTTTCTAGTTCCAGCCATGAAATGATTTCTAATTCATAGATGGTTGCCCAGTCCAACTGCTGTTAGAGAGGCTTCACTCAGCAACAGATGGAAACAGAAGCAGAGCCCCACAGTCAGACCTTAGGCAGACCTTGGGAATCCTGTGGAAGGGGAGGAGGAAGGATTATAGGAGATAGAGGAACAAAGGACACCACAAAAAAACCCCACAGAATCAACTATTCTAGGCTCATAGCGGCTCACAGAGACTAAACCACCAACCAGAGAACTTGCACGGGACTGACCTAGGCCCTCTGCAAATACATTAAAGTTGTGCAGCTTCGTCTTTCTGTGGGACTCCTGACAGGGGGAGCAGGGACTGTCCCTGACTCTGCTACCTGCTTTGGGGACCCTTTCCGCCTACTGGGTTGCGTTGTTCAGCTTCCATAGGAGAGGAGGTGCTTAGTCTCACTGCAACTTGATATGCCAGGGCTGGCTGCTATACATGGGAGGCCTGCCCTTCCCTGAAGGAGGAGGAGTGGGTGGGGGTTGGGGTGGGCTGGGGGAAGAGGAGGGAGGGGAAACTGTGTCAGGTTGAGAAAATTAATTAATTAATAAAAATAAACTTTATAACTATTCTGTCTGATGGTGTGATAGTGGATAAGTGTCATTGGACATTGTCAAAATCCATAGAATATAAAACACTGAGCGTGAACCCTACAATAGACTCTGCATTTGAGGACCATCAACTGTAGCCAACATAGCCTGCAGCAGGGGATGGGAATCGCTGTACCACCTTTGATTTTGAGCATGCTCTAAAGAACACAAAAATACATCCCTAGGGCTGGAGGAGTGGCTCAAAGTTTAACAACACGTACTGCTTCTTCAGAGAAACCATGCTGGGCAGCTACCAACTTCCTAGAACTCCAGGGGATCTGCCCTTTTCTGGTCTCTGTAAACATGGGCACTCACGTGCACATGCCCACTCAAACACATAAATACAAAACAAATCCAAATCAATCTTTAAAGTCTTACCTTTAAAAAACAAGACACAGAAACTAAAATGCAACCATTAAAAAAAATCCAGATTTTAAGTTCATGCTGTCTAAAATCTACTGCAATTTTACACTTCCAAACACTCCGTTATTATAAGATACATATGCAAGATACTTTCCATGCGTTATGTAGGTATAGGAAAATTTCTATGTCTGCTTGGGCCAGTAATGCCAGCATTACTGACCAGTAAGCCAGCATCTCAGGGAGAGACTAGAAGGACTTGAACTCAAGGCCAGCCTGGTCTGCATAGTGAAAGACAATACATACATTGTCTTATATATGGGAAAGAACTTTTAAACCAAGCATCGTGGCTCATGCCTGTAATTCAAATACTCAGGAAGCTGAGGCAAGAAGACTGTTTGGAGTTTGGAGTTCAAGCAAGGGCTGCACTGAGCTGTAGGTCAGCACAGGCTAGAGAGTAAGAACCTGGCTCCCAAACAAATGAACAGCAACAAAACTCTTTTGTTTTTATTAAAACATTCAAAGTCACTATTTCTCCTCAGCCACAGAACACTCCATCTGAAATAATAATTAAGTCCTTCCATACAACCTTTTGTTAGAAAACATAACAAACAAATCTATGCTTTATTTAAATTTCCTTCCACCACTTCTTAAATACATATCAATCCCTGGGTTATAATAGTCATCTCTATTCCCATGACCGATTTTAATATTCACCTACATGCATGTAATTTTACCTAGTTTATTTGAAAACATGAGCAAGTAAAGTAATGTTCTTACTATTTCACTATCGTGCTTGAACTGAAGCACTTTAAGTTGTATAAGAAAATTAAAGTTTAAACCAAGATTAAAACTTTGATGAAAATAGGAAAGTACAATTCCTAAGTACTAGAGCTCCTTCAGTAACATCAGAGTCAGTACAGACATGGCCAATTGTACAATTTGTCCCATAACTGAGACACCTTTTTCATGGTTCCCTATAAAACCTGAAGAAAATGTGTTCATGAAGTTTGTTAAATTTGATTTGGAACTGCATGGCTACCTCTCAAGAGGCACAGGATTCATCCCACATAAAATAATGAAACTGATACTTCTCCACAGAGGTTTTTCCTCCCCAACTGCAGCCATCTGTCTGTCAGGTCAAGTGATGATGATCTATATGGGAAGGATTAGCCTGACACAAAACAGTGAGGCTTAATCCTCCAGCATATTAGTATGCGTTCGCTCGGCACACCAGGGGAGCATCAGATTGTAAAATTAGACAGGATACAGTGCTGGGACAGTACATGGAACAAGAGCAAAGTCCCCAAAATATTAGGTCTAATGTCTTCAAAGTATGATTGAACTCACTTTAAAATATGAAATACAACACTCATTTAATTTTAAGGGGTTGAATTAAAGTCATCATTTGATTCAATTTTACATAAAAATGAAACCTTACAATGAAAGGTCCATTTAAAGGCACTTTCTCTGGATGTCAGTATGTCCTCAGTTTAAATGATGGGCTTATATAATTCACAAGTACAGTAGAAGACTAAAATTCCCTACTTTACTCAGAAAATATACAAAAAATAAGTTATGTGTCCCATTGGTACCAAGCTTTCTACTTTAGGAGCATGCCTGGCTCACAGCCCTGGAATCGTGCTGTTTGATCAACCCCCCTTCACACACATCTCACCCCCAGAAGCAATTAGAAACTGTCTCCTGCAGACTGGGAAGCGTAGCAAGGGCATGGAATTGTGGGTACAAACGCTAGAGCCATGTAGACTGCAGTTACAGCCCAGGCTGTCACTAGGAGACGATCAAGGACGATGACACGTGCACGTAGAAAAGTCACTTTATAACGAACGAATGAAAAGAATCAAACCTGACGAAAATGTCAATTAACCAGAAGCTGTTTCCGTAAGACCCCCCTGTTGCTCCAGGGTTGGTTTGGTTAGATTCCCAGCCACCCTTGCTACCACAGAATTATTTAATGGTTTTGCTTTTACAACCAACCATTTCATAGTTTCACAACATAAACCAGGGACCCATGAAAAAAGTCACAGAATAAGAGAACAACGGGGGACTACCAAATTCTCTGTAGAGCGTGTAAACCTGCTGTGTTTCAGTCAACAGGAGCGGAAGCACGATGATGCCTTCCCCAAACAGCCTTCAGCGAGGCACTCAGGACGGAAAACCCCTCACAACAGCCCCATGCTCTTATTCCACACAGGCCCTTAACCTTCACATTTAAATATCTACTTCATCTACTTTTTCCAGCCATGAGCAATTTTATTTTACAATTCACCATGTTCAGTTATTTTATTCACTGTGTCATTTGAGGAAAATTTATTATCTTATCTTTATTATTTAAAGTATATATTAATCTTTTACCTCTGGTTTAGATTGGCTGACACTAATTGTTAATGTATACTATTTTCTTATTTTGGCCACTTTACCACTTTAATTATTTTTTATCACCTGAAGTATTTATTACTTCATAAATTTTACATTTCTTGCCAGGCGGTGGTGGCACACAACTTTAATCCCAGCACTCCGGAGGCAGAGGCAGGCGGATCTCTGTGAACTCAAGGCCAGCCTGGTCTACAGAGTGAGTTCCAGGATAGGCTCCAAAAATACACAGAGAAATCCTGTCTTGAAAAACAAAAGCAAAACAAAAAGAACTTTTTCTTTTAAATGGATTTGTTTTTACTAGAGTATTTGGAAACCATGTTGGTGTTACTGCCTTTGTTCTTCTTCTTACTGCCTTCCTTGTCGTTGGTGCTGGGTGTATCCAGGGTGGCCTGGAACCTGCCATCCTCCTGCCCCCTCTTCAGAGTGCTGGGACTGTAGGTCTTCACCACTGTACCCGGCTTAGATTGCTATTTGCAGCCAGTTCATACTGGCTGATTATAACTCTTGGGATTTATGTCATGAGAGGTCATACAACTGCGATGCCGAACTTATTTCCAAATGCTTGTGTGCTTTCCTTTTTGATATTTTCTGGTTTATTTCCATATCATTAGAAATCAGACTTTGTGTGGTTTCTATTCATAAAAATGTTGTTGATGTGTTTGAAGATCCAGGATCTGGTTCATCTTGGAGGGCGAGCCAGCTATGGCCTGTGTACCAAGATGTCAACCTGGTGATTTTCTCTTATCATCCCACACTTTCTGAGGAGGATTGGATTTCCCCAGTTCTGTTTTTACTTTTACTAGTTTTTGTGTCATGTATTTTAAATCTCTCTTCTTAGATGCATAGATATTTAAAATTGGTTTATTTCTTGTGCAATTTCATTTCTAACTTTTTATATATGTGGATCTTGGGAACAGGCAGGTACAGATGCCAAGAAACTTGAATGGAGAACCATTGGAAAGATTACTTCAGCAAGTAAGTATTCTATAGCTAAGCCTCAGTAACAGTTATCTATACTTCATTGTTGTTAAAACAAACAAACAAAAATTGTCCTGATTAATTGGATTAGCATCTGACTATTTAAAAGAAAAAAGAAATCTTAAATTCTTTCTGCATTCTGTGTGAACTCCTGTTTCAGTTTACTTCCAGTTGTGAGGGCTGGCAAGATGGCTCTGTGGGTAAAGGCACTTGTCCTCAAGCCAGGGGACCCAAATTTGATCTTAAAGACTCCCATGGTGAAAGGAGAGAGCTGAGTCCCAGAAACTGACCTCTGACTACCATGATTCGTATACACATTTGTGTGCACACATGCATGCATGCACACACAATAAATAATGTAATTTTAAAATGATAATTCCTGATACATTTTCTCTTCTGACTAGCAATATTGCTGAATATGTGTGACACTCTGGTTTTGTGCATTTCTATACAATTAACTATTTCCAATAAGCCATTTTTACTTTGATCTTAATACCTTCCATTAGTTCTCATTATATAAAAATATGAAAAATAAAAATCAGTGTCTTCTAGATGAATAGAGCCTATAATTATTATAGTAATTTTCTTTTCCTTGGAAACTTGAAAAAAATCTTGGAGGCTTTTTGGTTTGTTTGTTTGATACAGGGTCTCCCTGTGTAGCCCTGGCAGGCCTGGAACTTGCTATATAGATCAGGCCTACCTGAGACTCACAGAATCCTGCCTGCCATTGCCTCCTGAGGGGATTTAAGGCATGTGCCATCATACCCAGCCTATTTTTGCTTTTAATATAGTTATTCCAAACATTTTATTAGTGTTTTAGTTACTGCTTCATTGCTATGAAGAGACAGCATCACAATGCAACTTCCAAAAGGAAGCATTTAACTGGGGGCTTCCTTACAGTTTCAGAGGGTGAGTCTATGACCATTGTGGCAGGGGGCAGGTAGGAAGACATGGAGTGGTAGCTAAGAACTTATATCCTGCCCTATAAGCAGGAAACAGAGAGAAGAAACAGACTGACAGGGCCTGGCATGGGCTTTTGAAAACTCAAAGCCTACCCCCTGTGACACACCTCCTCCAACAAGACCACACCTCCTAACCCTTCCCAAGCAGTTCCACTAACTGGGGAACAAGCATTCAAATACATGCACCTATGTGGGTCATTTTCATTCAAACCACCATGATTACTATTTGCATAATATATTCTCCCCATATCCTTTAATTTGCTTATACCATTATATTTGAAGTGGATTTCTGACAGATAGTGAGGTCATTACTATTGAATTTGATGGTGGTTATATTTTAGTGATTATATTTAAAGCACTTATATTTGATGTAAATACTAATATATCTGGATTTAGAATTAGTTTATCATTATTTTTTCTTTCAGTTTTCACTCTTATTTTCCATGTTTTTAACTGTCTGACTATCCTTAGTGTTCCATCTTAACTTGTCTATTGAATCAATCTGTGTTATCTTTTGTGTTCTTTTAGCTGTTGATATAGATGTTGGACTATATACTTAGCTTTTTATACTCTTCTTATAAGACTGCTTGAACAATTCAAGTGAAATATAGCAACATTAATGCACAGGTACTTCTCATGTCCCCTCTCTGTATATTGTTTATTTGCAGTAAACTGACATGCCCTGAGAACCTGAGAATAAGATATTGCTGCTCATCAACTACTAAAGAACCAAAGAAAGAAGTGCTCTATTTGCCTGAGTACTTACCATCTCAGTTGCTCACACATCAGCAGGCTAGTACCTACAGTGCACATTTGGTTGTCTTTATTACCACTGTGCACATGTGTGCTCGGAAACCAGAGTTCAACCCTGCTTGCTTTTCTTGGTTGCTCTACACATTTTGAGACAGGATCTCACAGAGGCTGGAGCTCGTCCATTTGGTTAGAATGCTGAGCAGTTGCTCTAGGGTTCTGTCTCTCTGTTTGCTCCCCCTCCCACCCAGGACGAAGGTTATAGACACATGCCACCACACTTGAGATTTATGTGGGTGCTGTGGATCTGGACTCAGGTCATGCTTCACCAACCAAGTTCTCTCTCCTTGCTATCACATGAAAAGCAACTTGCACCCACATCTACCCACTTCCCAGAACAGGAATTAAGGGTTACCTGATCAAATAGCTGTGTTCCACTCAAGAGGTACTATAAAATATTTTAACTAATTGATAATAAGTGTCTTAGTTAGGGTTCTTATTGCTGTGAAGAGACACCATGACCACAGCAACTCTTACAAAGAAAACATTTAACTGGAGCTCACTTACAGTTTCAGAGGTTCAGGTCATTATTATCATGGTGAGGAGCATGGCGGCATGCAGGCAGACATGGTGCTGGCTGGGAGTCCTACATCTTGATAGACAAGCAACAGGAAGTTGACTGCCAGTTACACTGAGGGAAGCTTGAGCAAAAGAGACCTCAAAGCCCGCCCCATAGTGGCACACTTCCTCCAACGAGGCCACACCTCCTAATAATACCACTCCTTTGGGGTCATTTTCTTTTAAACCACCACAATAAGACAACATGCATTGATCCCTAAACCCCTAAAGTAGATAGCCTTTGGGGAAAAAATTAAATTCCTCATCTGCACCAACCTATCTCAATCAAGTATTCTTACAAATTGCATCGATTTATTGGATTTACCATACCCCTAAGAGTTAGACCAGGAATCCTGATCCAGATGACTGCAGACATTTGAAACTGACAGTCACAGCCTGAAGAAAATTTGATCCTAAAGCATGCACACCATGGTGCTACTTCCTGGGGGTGAGTTATTTATTTATTTTTTTAATATAGATTCTAAACCTTTAATATGCCATAAGAAACTATCTGGTTTAGGAAACAGTACAAAGAAACTGGTTAAAAAACAGTGTAGAAAAGCAAAACAGTATGCTGCAGATGTAAAAAAAAAAAAGTAACAACCGTAAGGTAGGTATATTTTGAACAACACTTTCTCATTCTAATACCGGAGTGGATAATGATGTTCTGCCTTCTGTCATCCCGAGATGCGATGATAAACCAGACAGACAAAGCTACTTGCTCTCGGGAGAGATAGATACTTAACACGCAAGTGTGGCTGATGCAGCACAAGGACTACAAAGAGGAACAGTGCGCCAGGAGCTAGGCTAGGGTTTGAAAGAGCACTACGACAGGGGAGGCCAAAGAGCAGCTCCACAGATACACAAGACCTCCTGGGTTACAAGGAGCCCGGCACACAGAGCTATGCAGACCATCACGGGAAGGCATGGCAGAGGACACACGCAGCATTTGAAGGCTGGACGATAAGCGTGGCATTTGAGAAGAAAAAGAAAGATCACAAAGCAAGCAAACAGCCCTGTGGCTAGAATATAATAAGCATGGAAATAAATTGTAAACGGCTATAGAAAGGCAGGGAGAAGTCGAGATCAGTACGGGCCACCAACTCAATCCTTAATGAGCGGAAATAAATAACTCTACTTGATTCTAAGTGACACGAGCACAGTGAATGTTTAATGCATATATGTTAAAATGCTAGGTGACATTCATGGCTGGAGCGAACCTTGTATTAGAAACATAAAGAAGAACACAATTTTTTTCTGAAGAATTTTTCCTATACTAAATAAAATGCTGAAGAGATATTTGAAGGAGTTGCTGTTTCAATTTTCCCCTCTGATTTGATATTTTCATTACAGAACAGGAATCGCTTTTGACCTCTGCTCAGCAGAGCCTCCAACCTGTCTGAGCTGTGCTATGGAAGAAAAGGGACCCCAGCTAGGAACACGGTCTCTGTGGCACAACCCGAGCTTAGCAAGACTCCAGGCCTTCCTCACCCAGCACCTCATGCACCATCATTTAAAATGGTCTTGCCAAAAGCCAGGCATGATGGTGAGTGCCTTCAATCTAGCCCTTGGAACATCAACACAGGTGGATCTCTGTGAGTTTGAGGCCAGCTTGATCTACATAGCAAGTTCTAGGCCAGCCAAGGCTACACGGAGAGATCCTTTCTCAAAAACAAACAAACAAATACAAATTTTTTTAAAAGTAAAACTGAGATGGTCTTTCTGTACACCTTACCACTCCGGCCTTTCCTCCTGCAGCTTCTAATCCTTTTTATGGATAAGATGTATATGTATCTTATAAAACTGTCCGCAAGTCTGCTTTTCCTCACTGAGCATCACTTTCTGGGTTTGTTATCTATTTATACCTGACAGGAGGCTGGGGTTTGTTATCTATTTAACCTGAACTTTGTAGCAGTTCAAGGATTCTGTCTCCTTATTAGAAGCTACTCAGATTGATTAGGGCAGCTTTCACGCCATGTATACACCTAGTTACTTGTGATACACACTGCACTTCCTGTGAGTGTGAGCTTAATCACAGTTTGAGAAGGGATTTTTGGATTATCTCTAACTCCAGCTACCATATATCTCGGGCTTGGCATGGCAGCAAATTATCTTGCCAAAAATAATGATGCAAAACTGGCGGAGGATGCTGATTTGTCTGTCAAAAACTCTTTTTAAAAATAATATGCTTCCAAATTTCCGAGTCAGCACTTAAAACCTACATTTTCTGAGCAGAATAGGTGCTCTAAGATGAGCGCACCATCACAGGGCCTGCGTGACCTCCAGCTGCGGCAGGTCGAACCCAGAGGCTCCCCTTGAGTGCAACCTGGTCAACATAGTAAAACCACGTCTCAAAAGAAAAATAAAGATGTTTTAAGATGGGCAATAATTTCATAATAGCAAACACAAAATGACTGTACCTTCACACTAGTGAAAAATGAAATATTAAATTTCACAGTCTTAAGATGAAAATTCACACATAAGGCCTGTCCTCTTATTTGAAATCTCCTGACATTTGTACTGCATTTTAAAGGTTTATTGTGTGTGGGCATGCACACGCCATGCTGCACAGGTGGAGGTCAGAGAACAGCTGGCAGGCGTGGATTTTCTTCTCTCGTCATGTGGGACTCAGGGGCTGAGCCAGGTCATCAGCTGTGATGGCAAGTGTCTTTACCTGCTGAAGTGTTTTATAGACCCGATTTAGGATGCTTTATTTTTAATTTAATTTTATGGGTATGAATGTTTTGCATGCATGTATGCATGCACGCCATGTGCAAGCCTGGTGCCCATGGAGGTCAGAGGACAACAGGTCCCTTAGAATTGGAGTAGTGGGTGCTGGGAATTAGACCCTGTCCTCTGCAAAGTGAAAAGTGCTCTAACCACCGAACGATCTGTCCACGCCCAGGATGTCTCAATTTTAAAACAATTTCTACTAACAATACATGAATTATGATAGTTATACAAATTATTTGCTCCTCCTTCCAAATCAAAATAACATATCTCATATTATAGACAACTGTTATAGAATATTAGTTTAAGATGTGTTACACTCATTTCTGCTGTAGAACACTTTTTTAATAATGCAAAGATGTGCTGCATTCTTTTATGTTGCATTTGTTTAACTCTGTGAACCTGTGCTTCTTTGCCTGTCTAAAACACCTGATTGGTCTAATAAAGAACTGATCAGCCAATAACTAGGCAGGAGGAAGGACAGGCAGATCTGGCAGACAGAGAGACTAAACAGGAGGAGATATCTGGGAAGGGAAGGTGGAGGAGCAAGAGAAGGAGGAGGACCCCAAGGGCCAGCCAGCCAGTTACACAGCAAGACATGGAGTAAGAAGTAAAAAACGTATATAGGAAAAAGATAAATGCTCAGAGGAAAAAGGTATATGGGATAATTTAAGTTAAAAAAAAAAGCTGGCTAGAAATAAGCCAAGCTAAGGCCAGGCATTTATAAGTAAGAATAAGTCTCTGTGTGTATTTATTTGGGAACTGGGTAACCCCCAAAAGAGCCAAAAGAGTAAAGAGCAAAGCAACAACTACAGATATCTATAACCATTTTCAGCAAATTAAACATTTTCACATTGGTCAAGCTTTCAGACTTCCTGAAATAACTCTGTAGATTTAGGTTTCAAAAATAAGCTGTACGTGATGGGACACTCCTGTAGTTCCAGCACCACAGCTAAATCAGGAGGACAGAGAGCCTGAGGTCATCCTGGAGCAAAGCAATCAAGTTCAAGACCAGAGTAGGCTACATATCATAATCCCATCCCAAGGATGCAAAAGGAAAAGCCTATGTGCTTTCAGACAAAAACCACAGTTTATGTTTTTATTTAAGTATTTCATATGGCTCTTCCTCAGCCATTTTTTTTTTTTTTTT
>PVIU01005415.1:27353-113822 GCA_004026605.1 Ondatra zibethicus | reverse complement strand
TTTTTCTAATAATAACACTGTCCTCAAAACTTCTTATGCACACAAGTGTTTCCCACTGTTATACAAGACTGGGGTAGCTGCCAAATTGTTGAAAGGATCTGAAGCCTCCTTCCCCTACATAGAAGTAGAAATATAATTCTATGTGAGATCAACTCACCCGTAGGATATAAGTAAAACAAAACAAACAAACACAAAAAGAGACAGAAATGAAAACTGGAAGACACATCCCCAAAGATGTACAAACCATATTTAATGATTACAAAAATATAAGGCAAGAAATGACAACACCTCTATAGTCTCTCAAATTCTCAATATTGTAAAGCAAAGGCAATGAGGTTGCTGAAGTGCTAAAAGAAACTTTCAAAGTCATACTTATAAAAGAGATCAATGACTACAGAGAAGATACAATGTTGACAGAGGTTTCTGTCCCTCTTGGTCCCACAGCCATCAAGCCCCAAAGAAGCACACAGAAGCCTACATTACTTATAAGCTGGTTGACCTATTAGCTCAAGATTCTTATTAACTAACTCTTGCATCTTAAATTAACAGAAAATTCTTGTCTGTGTTAGCCATGTGGATTGGTACCATTGATCAGTGAAACATTCTCATTTTGCTTCCTCTGCGTCTGGATGACAACTGCAAACTTAGTCTTTCCTCTTCCCAGAATTCTCCTGTTCTGGTTGCCCTGCCTATACTTCCTACCTGGCTACTGGCCAATCAGCTCTTTATTAAACCAATATAAGTGACAAATCTTTACATGGTACAAGACCATTGTCCCACAGCACTTCCCCATTTTTCTCTTTTCAAAACAAGAACTCTGAGTCTCATCTCCTTTGTTTAGCTTTTTTTCCTGACGAGTATCTTTGGGCTATAGTAGCTTTAAGAGGAAAGTTTATAGTTACATGTTCTTACATATAAAAGTTAAAGTGATCTTAAATAACCAAATAATGCTTCACTCCTTCAAGATTAACAAGGAAAAGATGAATTTAAGTACTCCAGACACCAAAAAAAAACTACAATAAAGATTATGATAAAATTAATGAAATGGAGACTGAAATAACTTTGAGTAGAATAAACTATATAATGATAAATTACCTGAAAAATAAGCAAGATTTCTTATCAAACTGATAAGAAAGGGCAGGAAGACCCATGTGTGCGCGCGTGTGTGTGTATGTGTGTGTGTTCAACATGTGTTTGTTGTGCATCTCAACAAACACAGAAAAAGGATTTGGAAAAGTGCAGGGTGCCTTCATAATAAAAGCTTGGGGAAGCAGGGGATTGAAGAATGAAAGTTCAGCATAAAAAGGCTGCATTTTTATAAACATAGAATCAAATATTTTTACTAAATGGTAAAAATCTGAAAACATTTCCTCTAAACTCCAGGAGGAGACAAGGGCCCCTGGCCTCTCCTGCTTATCCAATTTAGTCCCCAGATTCTTATCTAACACAACAAGGCAAGAGAAAAAAATAAAAGGAATATGACTCAGAAAGGAAGCAATGAGATTATTCCTATTTCCAGATGACATGATGTTATATTTAAAATATACTATATATGGCACCAGAACACTTTTAGATTTCAAAGATACTTTCAGGAAGGTTGAGGGACACAAAAGAAATCAACAGCTTTTCTGTATATCAATCATTAACAGGTCAAGAAAGAAATTGGAGGAAATGTCCTATCAGAATTCTTCTAAAAATTCATAGGAAGAAACTTAACCAAGAATATGAATTTCTTCTGCAATGAAAATGTTAAGATAATGAAAAAGAAATTGAATAAGATGTTGGGCAATGAAAATACCTTCCATGCTTCTGCACTGGCAGAACTAATATTGTGAAATAGATATATTACCAAGTCTAAACTACTTAGTCAATATAATTTCCACAAAATTACAATTACATTTTTTATAGAACTAGCAAAAAAGCCCAAGATTCATATGAGAGCAGAAAAACAAACACCTGAAACCTGAGCAGAAATAACACTGCTCAAGGGGTCCAGACATCTGTCCTCAAATTAAAGTCACAAAGACAAAATCATCATGTCACTGACACACAGACATTTAAGTCACAAAAGAGACAAGATCAGAGTGTAAAAGACCCAGGTCCCAGCTCACGCAGCTACAGTCAGCTGCGTTTTGGCCAAGTATTCAAAGCGTCCAATAGAAAAACCTTCATCGAATGGTAAAGCTGGGTACCCCAACATGATTGCAGGAAAATGACATCGGATTCATGGCTCTCACTTCACTTTGGGGGAAAAAACGGATCAAACGTCTTCATTAAAAGCTGAAACTCCTAGACAAAAATACACTGGGAGACACGTTAAAATTCTGATATTGGCAAGAACTTTCTGAAATGGGCCCCAATGCCATAGAAAATATCTCAAAAACTGACTGATGGGATTCCATGAAGAACAAAATCTCCTCTATAGGAAGTAAAACTGTCATCAGAAGAAACAGACAGCCCAGAGAATGTGAGAAAACCTTCACCATCTTCAAACAAGGACCTAATTTCTAGAATAGATAAAGAGCTGAAAAAATTTAGTGCCCCAAAATACATTTAAAAAAAACAGGCTATAGGAGTTGGAGAGATGGCCCAGAGGTTAAGAGCACTGACTGCTCTTCCAGAGGTCCTGAGTTCAGTTCCCAGCAACCGCATGGTGGCTCACAACCATTTGTAATAAGATATGGTGGCCTCTTCTGGCCTGCAGGCATACATGCAGACAGAACACTGAATGCATAATAAATCTTTTTTTAAAAAAAGAGGCTCAAATAGTGACAAGACCACTTGACATGCCAACATGGGTAGCAGAAATCACACAAGGTCCAATACCCAGTTGTAGAGGAAGTGATTTAGCAACTAATGGGAGAATTGGTCTAACCTAGGGACAAGCTCCCAACAGGTCATCAAATTTCAAGTATCAGCTTTGAATCCATGCTCATTGGAACAAATCTCTATTCTATATGGACTCAGCAGATTTTATATGTATCATTAATAATGAAAAAAAGAGGTCATGAATTTGAAAAGGAATCGAGAGCATGGAAGAAGTTGTGTGGAGAATGATGAAAGTGCTCAAAAAGGCATGAAAAGATAAACTGATCACACAGCCTTAATGTATATACATATATTCTTTTATATACATTTAAAACATTTTAAAGTGCTCAATATCCTCATCTAGTAGGAAGATAAAAATGAAAATGATTTGAAATTCTATCACACCCTAGTCACAATGGTTATCTTCAGGAATGCCACTGACTAAAAGGTAAAATAGGATTCTCTCTTTCCAAAAATAAAAATGTGGTGTATATACACAATGGAATCTTATTTTTGCCATAAAGAATAATGAAATTGTCCCTTTTCAACACTTCACAAGAATAGCCTGTAAGAGTGGTCTACACTTTGTACAGAACACTGCTGTCTTCCAAGAATTGGCAAGCATGTGGCAACTCTGAATATCTTTTAAGTCATTAGATTTAAGGAAAAAGAAATGGAAATCTTCACAAATACAAAATTCAAGACCTATGTGCCATGACTCCCTAAAATTCCCCTGTAGAGTTGTGTACCTCTGGGTTTCCACGGGGATTTTGGAGTCACTGTAGAAAGTGGCCTCTAAACATCAGAAACGGAAGGAAACGCAGATGGCTCTTGACTGGGAAAAGTGAATTTGCAGCAATTCCTTAAGAAGAAAGTGTGGAACCTTAATAATCCGTGTCATGTTCCATTTCAGGTCAAATAAGGTCTCTGGCATTTTTAATATATTGGCTTAATTTGGGAGAAAGTTGGACATGTGTTTTCTCTGAAGAATTTTGGAAATTTGACCTATACCACCCATGTTCCTCACATTCACTAGTGCAAGTTACCTTACCTTGGGCAGCAACAGTACTTAATCTCTTATTGCAGCTAATGTTTTACTTTAAAATAATGATTTGCAAATTATAATAATGCCCTAACACGTTTGTTAATTCTCTATTAATTATGTAGCACCCCCATATCATATATGTATGGAGGGAAGTATGGGACTATGAACAGATGTGGCCACAGTGTCCTCAAGAGTTTCTGATTTAATAGTGAAGAGACAGCAGATGGTAAATGTCAGTGCTATGATGGAGTTCAAGTGGCTCTGAACTCAGAGACACCATAGCTTACATGAAAGAATTAGAAATATGTATATAAGATCCCTAAGCAGGCATTGAGATAGGGAGAGAATTTATAGATGCTACTTCGAGAAGAAGCAGTTAATGGAACTGGGAGCATTTGAGAGTATAGTGCTGTCAGTGTCGCTTTGGGGGCAGTATTTAAGAGAGACCATGAAATACTTGGAGGACTGGCAGGCAGTAAGTTAATGATGGGATATCCAGAGGAGAGAGGAAGAAGAAATCAAAAGAACCGCTACTGACACTCCCCAAAAATAAGGAATAGAATTTCTCACAGTCTTTAACTCAGCCCACCTCTGTAGACTGTGCTTGAATTTGATTGTATTCTTCACTCAACTCTCCTTGGGAAGCTGGCCATATAGACCCTTGGAAAGAAGAGACCATCCCTCTCCCCTTCTTGTCAGCATTTGACACCAATAATTTACCTTCCCCAGAATAAGGAAGAGGCTGACACTTTGAGGCAGATATTACCAAAGTGAAAATAGATAGAAGATAGATAGATAGATAGATAGATAATAGATAGATGATAGATAGATAGATAGATAGATAGATAGATAGATAGATAGATAGATAGATATTTTTTTTCTCAGAGTCAAGGTTAACTTATTTAGAACCACTTTTTTTTTCCATGACAAGGACACTAAAGCAAACTCTTAAAAATTTTCCTTATTTTCTTCCCTTACTTGGACATATTGGAGCAGAAGGCTCCTGTCATTTTAGTTAAGAAATATCTTCAAGTCAAAAAATTTAAACAGCAAAGCAAATGAAGACTTTGACTTTTGGCATCCAGCATATCTCCGGTTTTGTTTTTTTTTTTTTAATAAGCCTGAAACTTCCTGGCTTCCCATTGCTGTCTCCACCCACTACCATGCTGCTGCCCACGTCTTTCTGCATTTTTTACCTTCCAGAACACATCTAAGAAGCCAAATCTTATCAAAGCAGCAGAAAGAGGGAATAATATTTCTTTCATCCTTGCTGAGTAAAAATAAAAGTTTTTCTTTTAAAACTCATAAGGAATTTAAAATAAAACTACAATGAAAACAGAAACTTGGAATTTACAAATAAAAGAATGACCCAAACACTATTGCCTCAGTCTGTGGTGGATGAGCAGGGAGGTGGGGGCGGGCAGGCAGACATGGGTTTTGAGAGAGAGTAGAAGAGAAAGAAATAAACAGGTAAAGAAATAGAGAGACATAAATATTATGTTGCTTTATATAATCACCCCCCAAATATACTCAAAAATTAGTTGATTTAGTCTTATACTTGAGTTCCTGCCATGGTGCAAGAACCTTGCTAACTCCATTGTAATATGATGACTGAGCTGCTGTGATGTTTTCAGTAGCTATTAGAAGACAAAGATGAGTTCTGCGGAGATCGCTGTAAAGTGGCATCATTGCCTAAGAAGTAGATAGCGTGGCATTTTCAGAGCTGAGGAAGAATTCTTGGAAGAAGGACCTTGTGTTGTCTACTGGACAATGCACTGAAGACGTTAGGCAGACAAGAGGAACAAAAGCTGCACGGAAGAGCTGGCTCTGGGAAGGCTTCCAGAAAGTCACAATTCAGATGCAGACCTGTGTCCCATGATATGCTGGAAGTCAGGAAGATCAGGAAATGGTTTGGCCAAATTCCTTATCAAAGAAAATAGATTCAAGGGCAATAGAAAATGAAAGCTTAGTAAGACAAATACAGGCTTCAGAGAAGATACTGAAAGTAGATCAGAAAGAGAGTTCTGGTTTACCATGAGCATACTCTGCCCTCCCATACCCTGAGACTACAGAAGTTACAGAGATGTAGACTTAAGGCAGCACTGATCAGTGCTACACACTGACTCTGCTCAAAGACTCGGAGATAAATTCATTTCAGAGGCTCTAACACATGACAATTTAGGTTAGCTATCACCACAAGACATACTTGTTCCTTTTCCTCTGCTAATACTTTTCTGGTTGTTTTGTTAGTGGTGCATCTACCTCTAGGCAACACATTTGCTCTCCAGTTCCCTCTTGCAGTTAGAGGAGATGATAGAGATAAAAGTAAATGTTTGCTTCAAAGTAATGGTGAGAAAATTCCTGTCTCTCTGACTAAAGAAATGCCTTTTTCCCCACCTGAAATGCAGATATGGTGGTTGGTGTGGATATGCAGCAACCACCTTTCAATCATAAGGAACAAACAAAGTCCTCTGAGTAGGCTTCGTGCTTCTGGAAGACAAAGTTTCTCTTACTGATATAAAGTGAGACGGAACAGCAAACACCCAAAGGCTAAAGAAATGCAACCCATAAATAAACCAGAAAGACACTTGCTGCAGTTTCCAGGACTAATAAGCAGCTCTGGAACTATCAGGTTAGCTACCCCTAAAACCATCCCTAAGGTTTATAAAGCTTCCTTACCTCCACAGAAAGAGAGGAGGAGTGGATTGGGGGTGAGAGCAGAGGGGAGGTGTGGGGGAGGACTGGGAGGAGAGGAGGGAGGTGAAACTGTGGTGGCTAGGATGTAAAATATATAAACAGATAGATAGATAGATAGATAGATAGATAGATAGATAGATAGATAGATAGATAGATAGATAGATAGATAGATAGATAGATATAGATAGATAGATGGTGGGTGAATGGATAGATGGATAAATAGATAGATATGTTTTTAAAATGAATAAATAAAATTAGGAAATAAAAGAAGATACCCCAAAAGGTAAGAAAGATGTACGGGAAGGAAGGGGAGAGGAGTACAACAGTCACGATGTGAGTCTCCATACCGAGAATAAACTCTGGCACGCTGAGTGCACGAATTAGTGCATAACTTAGAGTCCACCATCAAGGCATGAAAACCCAACCAGTGATTCCACATGCATCTCACACCTACAAAAGTAATTGAGGCAGGCTTGTCTATGTTCCCTCTCCCCTTCTCCTTAAAAACATAAATTTGAAACTGTCTGGAGTGGTTTAATGCTTACACAAAAGCTACATTTTCCATCCTTCCTTGATGCTGTGAACAGGCACCTAGAGAAAGATTTCCAAAACACAGCAGTGTCACTGGCTATAGACAGCTATTGGACATACAGCAGTGAGGGAAACTGCACAACCTGTAAACTAAGAATTAGAAGGGAAGATGGAGGGGCAGCCTCAAGACCAAGACCTGCTCCATGTCCCATCCTGGGTCTCACTCTTGGTCAGGTCTCTGAGCCCTCACTTGAAGATTGTGGGTTTGTGTTTGTCAGGATCCAAGAGGAAAACTAAATTCATTTTCTCCACATCAACAGAGGGAATGTGCTCAGAAAAGGATTCTGATGCAAGGCAGACAAGCATGAGAGGCTACTGTACTCTAAAGCCATATAGACGCCTACATAACGTGCCAGGAAAGTCTCTGCTCTAGGAATGGGAACTGTAGAAGACATGCAACTTTTGCTGGCATTGCCACCAGGGGCAGGGCAGGAAAATCAACCCCTCTCCTTGCCACTCTGTGGAACTCTGATTAGATGAACCTAGGAAAACAAGTTCTGAAAGAGCAGGAATTTTTAAAAAAAAAAAAAGGTTTCTTACAAAATATAAAAACAAATTGATGGTTCTCCAGAAGAATAGATGTTCAAAAAGGTTTACCCAAACTTTAAGTGAAAAGAAAAAAAATACTACATTGCTGAAACTATTTGAAATATATCATCTTACCTCCAGAAGGCATAACAAAATACCATGTACTACCGGGCAATGGAAGCCAAAGAAATTTAGTTCTCAGAGTGAGAAGATCAAAAGATTCAAGTTCTTCCCCACCCATGTGACCATGTCTGTTTTGTTGTCCTTGTTCAGTCTCTATCTTTATGACCAGGAGTTCTATGGCCCCATTTTATGACCTGTCCCTTAGGCCAGCTACTCTAGGGCTTCAACACAGGACTCTGAAAGAAATGCAAACACTCAGCTGACCAGACATGGAAAGAAAAACCACCTTTTCAGGCTCACTCAGTAACACATCAATTTAGAATGCATATGTAAGCATCTTTAACTATATTCACAAATTAACTCCAGTGTTCACAAATTAACTCAATACAGTAAGAGATTAATGAACTAGTGTTTGTCTCAGGAACAAGAGGATTATGAAATGTTAAATGTACAACTTTAGACTGTCATGAAGTCATGCATTGTATTTTCTCCAATCCAGAAAAGGTCTTCATTTTTCCATAGTAACAGGTGTAAGATTTTGTAGCTCATGGGAGAGATTAGCTTTATGCAACCAATGCTGCCAGGCAGGACTCTGTGTCTGTGCAATGCTTTCAGGTAGGAGTCTCTGGCATTTCCTGCTTCCTGGCAGGCTTTATCCCTTATTCTGAGACATATGATTTCAGCTGCTTATGTGCAAACGCTTTAATCTGTTATCAGCACTTAACACTTACAATCTTTGTTTGAATTGTACTTATATATACATGACAGGTGTGGTAGCCATTAACCAAGAAGCTGTAATCTCTAATAAGTGGAAGTTAAAGCCAGGTTATTACAGATCAAAAAACTCAGTAACAACACACTTTATACAAGATTTCATTCCGATCTTAGAATTGAGTTTATCATGATATAGAAAGTGCCATTTTCAAAGTGACTTAGATTTTCTCAATATGAAAAAATGAAGGGTTTTTCTTCTATTAAAGATCAAGATTATTCATTTACTCCTTCTTTCAAGAAAAACTTTGTCCCAGAATTAGCCATCTTCTGCCTGATTTACTGCAGTGCCTCTCTTGCCATGAACTTACACCGGTCTCATGCTTTTTATCACTGCTAAATGAGGCATCTGTCACTTTTCACATGAACATACCGCACAGATTTAAAACAAATTCACTTTTCCAAGATGGCCTTACCTAAACTGACTTAGCAACTTTATTTCATGACAATGTTATGTTTCTAAAAAGTGAGCAATAACTTGAATTCCTTAGTAGAAATTCTAGCTTTTCTTTCTTTTTCTCTTCTTAATACAAAACAAAATAATAAAGCAAAAGTAGATACGTAGAATCAAGAGAAAACACATAATTTTTTTCTACAAGTAATGAAGGCTTTTGTGTGTGTGTGTGTGTGTGTTTGTGTGTGTGTGTTGTGAACATATTTTTTTAAATCAATCTGTTGTTAAACTCACCTGCAAAGAGAAAATGGATAAGGAAAGTGTCTATCTCAATCAAACCATACAAATGAAAGGTCTTTGGAAATCTCATAGTAAAGAAAGTTATTAAATACCAATTTGTACTTTTTTGAACAAAGGAAAACTTAAAGGAAACAGGAGTGTTTGGATCTGTAGGGGGCAGCTTTCTGCTTCTTGTTGGCTAAGTTCTCCATTGTCTCTTCTATGAGATGTAACTCCCCAGCTCCTTTAACCCCGTAATCACGCTGCTGAAAAAGGGTACACAGGGAGGAAAGCTTAATTTATATAAGCTTGTCTTCTGCTGGCCATGCATCAGAATATTGATTCCTTCCATTGTCTCTGAAGGTAAATATGATTAGGCTACTTTAGATACTCTTTTACTGAGAAGTGATGATGGTTCCCTGCAGCAGCAGCTAGTACCTTATCCAAAGGTGCTCTTCTGCTGATGAGATACCCTGGGCATCTCCAGGATGGGTTCTGAAACTTCACACAATATGACAGTAGTATCATTGTGTTTTGCTCCTAGAAAGGCCTCTCCTTCTAGCATGTGCTTTCAGAAGGGCGCCTGCATTTCTGTAAAACTGTCCAGTGCCTCAGGTGTTTGTTACCATCTTGCAGGATTTTGCACAGCGGATTGAAATAACGATATTTTTTCCTTCCTTGTTTTCTGGGATAATAAACATTTTAATTATCCATTTCAGAAGATTTTTTTACAAGGATCAGACATATAGACAATAGCCAGACTACTTACTAATCCATATAAAATCCACCCCACCATCTGTAGCATCTACCTCAGAAATGCAAATTTTCATACATGGCAGCAATCCAGGAAGCCATGTTGCCATCTATAAGTCACTTTACACAAGCGACTTCTCCAAGGATAGAAATAATGTCTACACGTTAGCCAAAATGCCCAGGGTTGACTAATTAGTGATCAGCTCTCTAGTTTTTGTCCCTGCTTTCAGTATAGGGAAATTTAATGAGAAAAGTCAAATATGCAACATTAGCAACTGAATTACAAAGGATTTTCTACAAGTAATTAGCTCATCTACAGCTTCTTCAGGCCAAGAGCCTGGGGCTTTGCCTTTGTCCCACAGAACTTTGCTTTAGTCTCTTAAAAACATGAAGTGATGGTGCTAACAACCTTGCCTTGGCAAGATCTGAATTTTTGCCACCCCATTTGGTTGGTTCTTGTTTGTTTCTATACCTCTTTGTCTGGATATTTGTAATTACACTCTAGGAAGTCTCCACTGATTTCCACAGCCCTAAGTAAGTCTCAGTTTATTTCCTCACAGCCTCACTAAATAACAGGTTCCATCCAACGTTTTAATCCTGCCAATAGGAAATAGCTCAGGTGTTTGTGGGAATTCATTTGATTTTTAGAAACAAGTTTAGAGATACCTTTATTTCTTTCTGGTTTTCGTTTATTCTTCTATTTATCCGAGATTGTAGAACTACAACAAGTTTTAGGTCATATTGAAGCTTTGTAATTACATCTACGCCTTCTAGTGGATTCTGACTTATTATCGTCTATTGGATAGTGCCATAGAAACCCACCTAAGAATGCTATGCTCGAAGGGATACACCCAAGGCAGGGAATTTCCATCAAAAAATGCACAGTGCTCTATGCAAGAAATGAAAGCAATTTGGATCTGGGGAAATTGCTCAGTAGTTAAAGCATTTGCTTCTGAAGTGTGTGGCTCTGAGATCAAATCCCCACAATGCATTTGATACAGGTATGGATATGAATACGATGTACAGTGCATACCTGTGATGCCAGTACTCCTGTGGTGAGAAGAGGATCAGATACAGGAGAATCTCTGGAAGTGTTCAGGCCAGCTAGCCTAGTCCATGAAGCAGCACCAAAACAAGAGACCGTGTTTCAGATAACATGGAAGGTGATGATTGACACTGAAGGTTGTTCTCTGACCTCCACAAGTGTGCTGTGGTATGGATGTACCCCAGTCATGCACACACACACACCACACACATACACAAAGACACACACATTGGCATGCACACACACACACACACTTTAAAAACACAATGTAAAAAGAGAGGGCAATGTACACAAAAGTTATCTGAAGTCCAGTTTCTGGTACAGTGGGAATGTCAGGTAGGCTCGGAGCTGTGGAATTCAGAGGCAGATGGGATGGGACAAATACCAGAAGGAAATAACCATCATGGAATAACCAGCATGGATTGGCAGGGTAAGAGGAGAACAATCAACTGTTAGACAGTGCCCTGAGCACAAGACTTGTGTCTTTTCTGTAGGAACTGTGACAGCACTGCATGGTGAAGGGAGTACACTGAATTGAGTCCATTGCTGCTATGCTATGTGTGCTAACATGCACAGGTGTCTCATGGGACCATTTCTCAGGGTGGTCCAACTCAGAAAATTATTGTCATATAAAACATTGTACTTTAAATAACACACTGTGTAGAAGGAAATGCATTTAGTGGTTTGACGCTGAAGCTGTTTTGAACTTCTCATCATTTGAACGGACTAGAGAAAATTCTTTTTCCCTAACACTATGCTGTGAGACCTGAACCTTCAAACTGATCTGCCTGTATTACTGATGGCTTCTTTCTACACAGGGCGCTTCCGGGTTCTTGTTATATGTTCAAACAATTAAAGAGGTGAGTACAAATCACAAAGTACCAGATGACTTTATTCAAAGACAAAGGGAAAGTATAAAGTAATACTTTATTGCAGGGGAGCAGCAGACCTTAACAGGTTCAGTCACAAGGCCTTCATGGTTACGGCTGGCAGCTTCCTTTTGTGAGAGGTTGCCACAATACAACTAAAAGTGGTTAGGTAGAGTGGTCAGCTGCTTTGTTTGGAGAGGGTTATCTGCGGCTCTATCCGGGGATGTCTCAGCTGCACTGGGGCTGTTCATTCTGAGTCTCAGAGCCTCCGTGCCAATGGGTTCCGCTAGACTGCTTGGCTTTTTCGCATTTACTCTTTGTATAATGAAGACTCTATTTCTGTACTAAAAGTCTCTGCCAAGATCAGCATTCTCACTTCTCTGCTATATAGGAAAGATACACATTTCACACCAGAGAGTTGGAAAGAAACTCGATGGGGCGGGGAGTTCTTTGTCCCTTCCTTTTTCCCCTTCCAGGCTGTCTCAATTCTCGGAACTCCTCTATTTAATCCTATGAGATCCCATGAAACTGGTCATTCCAAGACTTAGTCCTTTCAAGAAAATCTCCTGAGAGGTTTTCTAAACACAAAGAAGTCAGGAAAGAACATATTGTGGACTCCGTTTTATCAGCAAGCCACTGTAATTTGTGTTTTTATACATTTGTATTTCTTTGTACAAGTTCAGATGGCTTCATTGGCCCAAGTTTCTGGTGCTTTTCATCGGCCTTGAAACATTCAGGATTAATCCTAACATGGTTATAGTAAAGAGGGGATGCTTCTGGGGCCCAGCAGGAGTCACTGAAATGAAATTAAGATTAATCTTTTCATTGGGACCTTCGAGTATTATATTCATAGCATAAATATTCCCTCCTGGAGAATATAGAGGAGAAATAGATGCCTTTGGCAAGTCAAATTTGATTTTCTTGAGCTTTGAAGAGGTTGGAAAGTCACCAAGGAACTAAAGGGAGAAGGCTCAGAGCCCTCCTCCCAGCTGTACCCTGTGCCCATGCCTTTGCTCTTGCTGATCATCCAGTAGTCTGTGTCTATGTGCTAGTAAAAAACTAAACCACAAACATGTCATGTCAAATATTATGCCACTAAGTTTATTTGACATATAATCTCTTTTTCCTGGTTTCTTCTTCTCTTTTTCTACTTAGGGAAGACTCCCAGGGACATCAATGTCACATTTTCAGATGAATGATGAAAATATCCAATGACTTCTTCCAATAAGATCGGATTCACTTTCATAAATATAGTAAATCTATTGCCAAAAAGAACCAAGTAGATATCTAATAGTATGATATTTAGATGCATAAGATCTCATATGAATGGGTGCAAAAGAATAGATGCCATATGCATTAGTAAGCCATAACTTAAGAAAGAATGTTTCACATTGATTAGCTAATATTCTGTCACAGGTGAGAATAAATCAATAAGCAAAGGGTCGAACTGATTGAGATGGCATCACAATTAAGGCACAGAATTATATTACAGAGGCTTATAAATGTTTGAGTCTCACAGAAGAGCTGTGAAGAGGCTTCTGAGTCATCTATCTACTTATTGCTCTTTGGGAACACTGGAGTCTTTGAGTTTACCCTTTCAAAAAAAGCCAAGCAGTACAGGTAATCTAATGAGAACTTAATTATTTTCTTCATTAAGACAAAACTAGAATAATTAGTAAAAGAAAAGTACCTTTTGTGTTATAATAATTTAAATTATCCAAGCAAAATAAAGTATGTGCTTAGTTAAAGAAGATGTAATTCACTGGTGGTTCGTAACCAGATTATTTACACAGTTTTGCTGATCGGTATACTGAGAGCATTAGTAAGATTCCATCCGAATCTTCCAGCTCAAAGATGCTGCCAAATTCAAATGGCAAGTGAGGGCCCAGGTGGGCAGATTTCTGAACAGGTAAGTTGTTTTAGTTAAGGTCAATAAAGATTGATGCTCACCTAGAGAACCCCGGATCTAAAGATTAAAGCCACACTGTGGAGGAAAGAGACAGTTGAAAGTCAGAGGCATGGCAGTAAGTGCCCTCTGGAGAGATCACGCTGACTGGCTTCCCAGGACTTTGGGCTGCACTTGATGCCACTGCAATAATGAGCAAATGATATTTCATTGAAAGTGATCTCTGTATCAGTGCGCTGACACTCTAAAGTGCATGCCCAGGAGAAGACATGCTGAATCTAGTTTTTGTTCTGCGAGGGCAGCAGCCATCCTCTATCTGCAAATAACTGTGCAGATAGTTTCCTAAATATGGAAAGCTTAACTCTGCTGAAGTGTTCTGAAAAGCATTTATAGAATTGTTTAACTATTGTTGAAAATTAATTCAAAGAATGTCATGGACAATTAAGAACATAGTCTATTCAAAATTCTAGAAGTACCTCAAGGATTTTAGCATGGAAATGGACTTCCTGTGGCCTCAGAAACAAGAACCAGTCAAAGTGAAGGCCTTTTGTACTTAAGTTGTTGGGAAAAGAGGAGAGCCTAGATAAAATGTTAAAGTAAATTACCTGAACATTGGAAATCTCTTTCCAGTGTTACTAAGACAGGCTGGTTAAAGAAAAATATCATATACTGTTCGAAATAAGCCAAAACATGAATCAGCAAGTTTGGTGCCAGGACTATAAGTGATTCTCCATAATTTAATGAAATTTAAGTACAGTGAAAGGGTAGAATTTTGTTACTCAAGTAGTTTCTTTAACACTTGGAACTACTGGATGAGAAAAGGCACCTGTCACTCACAACCTGGCTTAGGGGTGTGTCTTCCTGAATTTTTAGTTAATGTAACAGAGAATTGTTGCTCTTGTCCTCTTTATCCCAAACTCTGGAAAGTGCTTCAGTCTTCAGCCATTTACTAATGGAAATAAAGAAAACTCAATATGCTAGCAAGCTACTAACTCTGTTTCCTTTGAGTAGTGGAGTCTATTCTCATGCCTCCCCTTCTCTTTCTCAATTTCTGTAGATATCAGAATAGTGAAGTTATCAATGAGCTGTTTCTGTTAAGGTAATTACAGTAATAGGGAAAGTATGACATTGTGAATGGTCCCATTATTGGGATTGGTGGGCAGAATGCCAGTTAGAAAGAGGGGAGTTGGGAGGAGCTAAGCAAAGTAGACAAAGACTTCCATCTTGGATCTCATAAATAGGTTGTGTTACTTGAAAATATTTATTTAACATTTTCCTACGAAACCACCATCTATTTATTGAAAAAAATACCATGTGCCTTTCTCCAGCTATAAAGAATAAAATCATGTCATTTGTACCTTGATACAACCGGAGATAATCATATTAAGTGAATTAAGTCATTTTCAGAAAGGTAAATATCACACATTCTGTCTCATTTTTGGTTCCCAGATTTAATATACAATATCATGTATGTATATGCAACAAAATTAGAAACAAAACTACAAGGGGGACAAAGACACTAAGAGGAATGGCAAGGAAATGCAGATGTGTGCAAGACTATGTTCAAAAGGCAACAGCACTTGTAGAATTTAAAGATATACACAAAGCAAATAAAGCCAGGGCAAAGAAGCAGTTTCCCTCATCCTGAGCACACACTTCTGCCAGCAAAGCATGAAGAGATGCTCTGTGTTGTTCATAACTTCCCATTCTATCAACCGGAATACAGTGACCACATCATCATGTAAGGGATTGCATTCTACACTACATTCACACAGGCTTGTTGATCAACAGTGCCATGGCTTTACTATTGTGATCGCTTAGGATCATTTCTAATTTTCATCTCCATTAGAAAACACTCCCATGTCATTGTGCCTCCTTTATTGAATAAATATCTTCAATGATGTCACAGGAAATTTCCAGAGTGCAGAAAATCTGAGCCAAGCGTCAAAAGCTTCTGATGAAACTGCTCTCTGAAAGTTTGCAGGAACTCCTACACCAACAGGATATGAGTTTTCTACCTCCTCACACCCTACTGGTGTGACTTCTACTGCTGTATTTACTTTGTGTAATTTTTTGGGCAAAAATATATCTTGTATACTTCACTTTCATTATCAAAGGGGAGCTGAGAAAATTGTATAGCTTTTGAAGGCATTTCTCTTTAATAGTATACGGGCACAAACATTTAGATGACTGTCCTTTAACAATAGGCAAAATGCCCACAAAATACTTCCAACCCCATCTCCACCAAAGACCAAGAGAGTAAATGATTACTAATTTTGTTAGGTAACAAACTGATGCTAAACATTCATTTACAAGAAAAACATGTGTGGACCTTATACACATTTAACAGCCTAATGTATGCAGTTTCTAAGAAGAAGAGCCAATCAACAAAATATAACTCTTTTATTAAATAGATCTACAAGCTGAAAATTTTTAAAAATATGGACCTATGAACATGGAGTATTCATCAAAAATCAAGCTGAAAGATTGGATCATTTCAACCTCTTGATCTCTCTGTGTCTAGTATAGAAACCAAATATTCTAAATACCATCTTTCAGAGTCACTAAACAATTGAGGATTTGCAAAACTGTAGAATGGACTAAGAATGTAATGCGAACTATGTTGTGGAAAGCAGAGCCCAGAATAGAATGAGCAACAGTCACAGCTACAACACAGGGGACAGATGGCTAAGGAAAGCCACACCATCAGGACTTTGCTTTGTTGCTGTTAACTTATTCCTGGGCTGCTGCTATCAGCTGCATGGACTCTCTGGCCCTAAACTTCCCCCAGAGCATCCAGAGGCAAGCTATATACAGGAAAGCTATAAACATGTAAATACATCGAACTACAGGGGAAGTAAATCTAACCATTTGGTTGAAAAGAGTGTAAGCTCTTATGAAAATGGCTGCAAGTTCCTAGTACTGTGATTACAAGACAGCCACGCAGGAGTTTCAGCAACTGCTTGATCCACACCCTTGATCAACAATTAGAGAAACAAGCTGTTGGGTGAAAGGGTAAATCCACAATTTTAATGATGGCTGAAGCCCAAGTGTATGTTCCAATTCATCTGATGCCAGTTTGTTTTCATTGCATCCTAGTAATTCCACATCCACGTTGAATTGTGCAATAAAGTTTTGTTTTGTGAGATTTTCTTTCTTGTGTTCCCTTCCATCCGCACGTGTTGGAGGCTTTTATCATTGCAAACACTCTAGATGCTTCCGTTTACCGACTGCCTTACATATTTGCTTTTATATCCTTGCTATTCTTTCCAAACAAAGGAACAGATCTCTTTTGGCTATCTCTCCAGATGTCCATTTAAAATGTCCAGGACGGTACGAGGTGAAGTTAATATAGCTGCTGACAGTATTGGGTGACTAATGGAAGGAGTTGATTAAGGGCATATTTGCCATATTGACAGATGCTAAGAACACAATCATTCCTGAGTAATATTTGCTGGCTATAATGTGCCATCCTGAGTCATATAAAATGTGTTCAAGTGAACTAAACTGTTATCGTCTCCGCCAGCTTCTCCTTGAAGTAAATAGGAACTGAGGTGTTTCCATTTTAACAGAAAATTTTCATTTCCACTTCTGTGGGCATTTTACATTCACCGTACTCAAGTGCAGAATCTAAGGCAAGTTATTTTGAACTAATGAATCTGGTGATGTGATCTAGAAAGGAAGTTGGGAACTTCTATAGAGAAATGTTTTCGTGCACCTAAGCTAGTGGAGAATGAAATAGTAAACTCTCAGAACACTGGGACAGAAAAGCTTCCAAATGATTCCTGAAGTCAAATGCCATATATTACAAATACCAGCATGATAACCTTCTGAGCGCAATACTGGAATCTCCACAGGAGATGTGCAGTAGTGTTTTTATCAGCTATCTAATTCTTTGACAAAATATGAGACAACTTTTTAGAGGAATGGTATATTTTGGCTCATAGATTGATGGTATGGTTTATCATGGGAGCAGGAGCAGGAGATAGTTGGTCACATGGTATCCACAGTCAGGAAAGAACAAGCAATGAGTGTTCTCCACTTGTAGTCATAGGAGCAGGAGCATCGGATAGTTGGTCATGTGGTAGCCTCAGTCAGGAAGGAGCAAATGATGAGTACTCTTCATTTGTTTTCTCCTTTTTATTTCAACTGGCCCTCAGCCATGGGATGTCACTGTCCCCATTTAGAGTGGGTATTGCCATGTTAATGGCTCTGTAGAGTGCACAAAAAAGGGAAGGCATTGAACCAGTACACATGGCTAGCCCTTATACAAATCTTGGATACTAAGACATGAGGAGAGATAGCACAGAAGAGCACATTCTGGAAGTTATTTTTGTTTCTTTCTATTTCTTAACTAAGAGAAACTGAAACACATTACGATCTCTATGGGAAGACTAAGCAGAGACAGAGAAGATGAACACATGGAAGAAAGTCACTATAGTAAATTAATTAAGAAATCCTGAAGAGAGCAGTCCTCTGAAGTACGAGTTTGCATGAAGCATGAATGGAAGGGAGGATTCAAGAGGGAAAGATGGGTGCCAAATATTGTACAATGTATGGATGCAAAAAAGAGGGATGGAGTGGCTATCTACTAGCTTCCATTTCCATTATTTAGTATCCAGAGTCATTTCTGGCTAAGACTCAAAGCAGAATAGGGATAGTTGGAGTTTGAAATAATGTTTATAATAGTTGAACTATTTCATGGCGAGGTCGAGAAAGCCAACCAGAGAAGACAGGAGGAAAGCCAGGCAATTTGGAAAGAATCAGCACTGTTTATCAAATGTGAATTATGGAGGCACCAATTTTCAAGGCAGTACAAATATAAAACCAATGTGCCCTGTGAGGAGGATTGTGATTACTAAGGGATAGGAAAGTCAGCAAGAGCTCATGACCTCCTGTCCAAGAAGGATTTTTAGAATCAGAAAAAGTCAGCCAAGTAAAAAGAAACAAAAAGCAAATCAATTTGACAAATTGAAAGAGGCTCAAAGTTAAATTATTTTTACATTTTTGGCAAAGGACATGTACAAAAATAAATATTAATGCTGAAGTGGAAGCAAAATTAAGAAATAAAAGAAATGAGTAGGGCTGTACTGCAAACCGGTGTCAGAATTCTTGCCTACAGTTCCTGGGGTCCAGGGTTCCATCCTCAGTACTACACATGCACACAAAACACAAGAAAGAATGTAATTTCATTTACTGCACAGATAGTAAGGACTTCAATTCAAATCATGCTAGAAGAGAAAAACCTTTGTTCAACAGACATAAAGAAAGATTTATATAGTCAATAGACATTAACCTGGGTTCCTTCTTCAACTACATGATTGTTCTGGAAAGTGTGGCTTTTAAGAGCTTTGGCTGGCTGGGCAAAGTTGAGTATTGATGAGTAGAATTACATTCACCAAATATGTCCATATCTATTCTGATTTTCCCACAGACAATTGTTTTACATTTTCAAAATATTTTTGAGATTAAAATTAACATCCTTACCTCCTCCTCTTTCCTCCCTTCAAACCCACCCATGTGTATCCCCCCTTGATATTAATTTTACTCATTGTATCATTTTATCACTTGTACAATTACTTTAGCTCAAATAGAAAGGAATCAAGAAATAATTAAACAAAATCATACAACACATCCTTTTGAGGTAACTCTGCCTCCTCATTATGGTATTGAGTAAATTTTCGTGAGGTGGATGCACCTACATTTGGTAAGTGACTTCTGCTGTTGATGGATATTTTGTACAAGGTTCATTTTTATTTCTTCTATTATTGAAATATTTGAATATTATCATCAGTATCTAGTCATGAAAGCATAAACAAAAGTGAGGAGTTTATATACACTATAGTCGGGAGAATAGTGCAGTTTAGGAGTGAGGGAGGAAGTTATCTGGGAAAGGGTCAGAGTGCACTCTTAAGTAATGAAAATGTACCTAGACTGTCACCTTACAATTCATCTGTAGAAACTGATGGATTGTGTAGCTCAAGGATTACATACACCTAATGTACCAATAATCTGAATTTTAGAATATATAAATAATGCTGTTATGAGAAAACAATGAAACCACATTTTTAAAAAGAAAATTTTAAGAAACTATCCTCCTAAACTGAGTATCAATACATTCCATAAAGTCCACTCCATAATATCTTTGAATATCTAGGCACATTCAAATATACTCAGGATAAAAATTATTTTTATAAAATTTATTTGAGTCAAGACTTAGAGTCAAGTTATTTAAAGATTCTTTTTTAATTTTATGGCTATGGATGCTTTTACCTGTATATACATCAAATAATAAGACAGTCCACCACTGATATACCCACAGACCAACATGATCTAAGCAATTATTTGATAGCAGTTTCTTCTTTCAGATGAATCCTGGCTGCACCACATTGATATCAAGTCTACCTAGGAGAGTTGTTTTGTTTTAGGCAAACTTAGCTACTGATACCATTTGAGTAAGCTCAGGGATTGCAGAAAATTATATTCTCTGTCTGTCATTTTTTCCTCACTTGCCATATGGAATCATGCCCACTAAATAACTCTCTGGTTGTGTTAAGGTGCAACTATAACATAAGGTTAAGGATGAGATCCTTTATTCCTTTGCAGTTGTCATCGGTTTGGATGAACCAGCCCTTAGCATCATCACTGGTAAGGATGGACCAGCCCTCAGCATCGTGATTCCATAACTCCTGGAAGGTGCCCGATTTTCTGGAATAACAGCCTGTTCAAGCTCACTTCATCCCTTTCCTCTTGAGACATGGAATGACTCACTTTTCTGTTCTGGGTTCACTTTGTTCTTTTCAGCTCTAGACTGGAAATGAGTCATTTCTAAGAATCCAGTTCCTTTAACTGAGGAGTGATACTTAGAGATGACAACGTGAGTGTTAAGGATTAATAATTCTTCAATTATTGCTGCAGTTGAATTAATGCTTTCTAACCTTTTTCTCCGTATTTGAACCTTTCCTTTCTTCCTGTCTATCATTATGATGGCACAACATTTTTGTCTAAAAGGACATTTTGTTTCAGGACTGCAGTTACAAGGACACCTTTGGAAGGCTTTAAGGGGAAATTTTCAAATGGAACCAATCCAGGGAATTAACTTTCAGAATAAGATTCCAACTCTGCCTCAGAACAAGGGCTTGGTCCTTCCTTTGGGGTAAGGGCTGGAAGTTCCACCCTAGCATCTAGTTACAGATATTCTCCCTCTACCTTTCACTCACCTGTTTGTAAGTTACAGATTCTTCACTAATGGCTAAAAGTGCCAGAAGGAAGATAGTGAAATATCCCCTAAATTAGGATCTTTCCCCCGGAGCCCTGGGCCCGTGCCAATCTAAGCCTGTCCAATCCAACATGCACCTGACACATGTGGATCTTAACATATTGTGAAATTAAATGGAATGAAAATTTCTCAGTGGACCCTGGCCAAATTTGGGGGGCTCGGCCAGCAAATGAGGTCCCGAAAGACACAATGTAGAGGGTCTGATCAGCGCAATGTAGGACGCTAGATAGTCAACAAGCCACAGTGCCCCCCAGCACCTTGTATCTGCATCATCATCAGGACGTACTAAATATACTGGCAGAGGGTCTCTTGCCTTTGATTGTTCCTTCAGGAAGCATCCTCACATATTCTAGACAGGTACATCTCTCCGTTGATTCAAGCTTCATTTAGCTTGACAAATAAATAAGACTAACCATCACAGCAGCCTCTAATCTTGGTATCTCCAGGACCTCTTCCTTCCATGTTAAATACGCCATTGCATTATTTATACCAATTAATTGATATTATGGCACAGAATATAAAATATGCATACATTTCCCTACATTTAGAAATTATCTAACAAAATATTAAGGACATAGTAATCAAACTGATAGACGAAAGGGTTAAAATATATTAAGTTTTTTTCAAGTCAGCTTGAGCCTTAGATAATAGGTACTGGTTCTCATCTCCTTTAAAGGTATCTGAAGAGGTTAAGACACAACACAGTGCTCGGCTCAATTCTTGTGACTATTTTATCTCTATTTCCTTTGAAAATCTCCTAAAATTACTCCCCTTGAAATTACACATTATGTTCTGTTTTTGAAAATTCCATACTATTAAATAACAGACCGCAAAACTAAAATGCACATATCAGAACAATAAGCAATTCATACACAACACTGAAACTTCCAGCAGAAATATTAATCATAGGAAAGTGAATGCCTTCATTTTATCAACAAACCAAACTGCTCTCAAATAACCAAAATGACAAGGACATCTGTAACTCACATAAATGTAAGGCAAAAAAGAAAATGGCAAATCATATCAAAAGGTGACTTATTTTCCTTCATTTAATTTTTTAAAAGGCCATGCACTACTATTGTATTTATACCATTTTCGTTCTCTCTTTTCCTCCAACTCCTTCCAGGCCCTCCTCACTCTCAATTTTATGATCTCTTCTTCAGTCATTAACTATGTGTGCATGTGTATTAGATATGGCTTGGGATGGGATAACCTACCAAGGCACAAAAGGAACTCAGAGGAGTGATAAGAAAAGACAGATTTTTTTTTCAAGACAGGGTTTCTTTGTAGTTTTGCAGCCTGTCCTGGAACTAGATGTTGTGCACCAGGCTGGCCTTAATTTCACAGAGATCCACCTCACTCTGCCTCCTGAGTGCTGGTATTAAAGGCATGTACCACTACCACCCGGTTAAGAGAGATTTTTCTTAAGTAGCATTAAAGGTAAAACTTGGGTCACCTGGCAGAGAATTCATAGCAAGCAAGCAATTAAGACTGATTTCCTCCAATCTCTTTATGGCAGTCCATTAATGAAATTTGGGTTGTCTAATGTTTTATATGAAAAAAAATGAGAGACCAACGTATAAGTATGAAACCCCAATGTGATTATGAGACACGGTCACTCTTGTCGCTGGTGGGATTATGAAATAAAATATATACAAAAAGAAAGAGACTCCCCTTATCTTGAGGAGTTGTTATAAGGAACTGAAAATAATTTATTCTTCTGAACATTTTAAAATAAATGTGCTAAATATTTGTCAAAAATCTGTAAAACTGTTTTCTTTAATCAAACGTGCTTCTAATGAACACACCATCAGGGCATGACACTGTTCTTTGCTCAGAATAGTCTACACGCTTTAGAAAACTTGCTTTGTATCTTTGTGACCATCCTTTATGAATTCAACCTGTCTGATCTAACGTGATGCTTGGTAAATGATCAAACATGTCAGCTCCTCCCATGATGAGCAACCGTGCTGGCTCAGAGACAATGAAGAAGCCCTGTGATAAGTCCACCCATCACCACGTCCCCCCTGAGGGAGCTTCTACATCACCAATGGTAGCGACACCTGACTGCCCCTTCCTGTTGGGATCACTGCTGACTAAGAGGCATTTACTGCAGAAAACTGCCAGAAAAATTACAGACACATCTCCCAAGACTTCCACTGTTTATTCGATTCAGAACTGAACATGTAAATAAGCTTCAGACTTTCAGTAGATAGCTGAACACATTTGCAATTTGTTTATGCTATTATGACTTATTTATTCACTTCCTCCCCATTGTTCCAGACATCAAGACCTTATCCTCTCTTTTTTAATAAAACTCTTTTTAAAATATTATTTTTGTGTATAGATTTTTGCCTCTGTTTATCCATGTGTACCATATACATGTCTAGTGCCCATGAGTTCAGACAAGGGTGACAGACTCCCTGGGGTTGAAGTTACAGATGGTGTGAGCCTCCACGTGGGTACTAGAAACAGAACACTGGTCCTTTGGAAAAATGAGTATTATTAACTACTGATCCAACTCTCTAGCCCACTAGACCCTAGTCTCTCAACTCACAATTTATTTGCTGATTCTTTCTTGAAGAGTTTCCTCTTTGTTGACATATGCTGATTTTACAGATGTAAAGGTATAAACACAGAAACAATGAACACAAAATAACTATGGCAGGAACTCACTGCACAGCAGCTTCAGAAGTTCTCAGTAAACTTCATAAAGGATGTCACTTGATTAAAACACAAATCATCTTAAGGTACTACAGACACAGGAGAGTTTTAGATCATTTGCCCCAAATTATTCATTGTCAATACAAGTCACTGAAAAAAAAATGTTCTCAATTTTAATGGAAATTTAAAACTGCATTTATACATTTAATTTTCTCTTTAGAACCCTAAAGCTTCAATAAATTAACTAATTTTTCATTGTTGAAGAAAGCATTCAAGTAAACATTTAATTCTGCATGTTGGTTTGTACAATAAACTACTAATCCCACTTTTGAAAGATGGTTTGTCCTCTTTAGAATCTCACTGAGTTGTGAGATAAAGGATTGTTATAGGATTATCCCTAGGGAGATGTGAACAAATGTCTACTCATCCTACATAGGGATGCTAACAATAGACAAAATAAATTATTCTAGCAAAGTCCTCCAGGTGTTTCAAAACAGCTAGGCTAAAGTGACATGTCTCTCTCTGCTCCCGCCTAGAAGTTACGATTTCTTTCCCACCATATCACACTGCACAACGTTGGTTATTTAAACAGCTAAGGTTTAAGGGAGAGGAACATGACTCAAAGGGTTTATGTACAGCCAACAGGGCTACCTTGAATAAGAATATGTAGTATACACATTGTGCTAGCTAGTTTTGTGTCAACTTGACACAAGCTGGAGTCATTTGGAAAAAGAGAAACCTCAGTTGAGAAAATATCCCTATCAGATTGGTCTGCAAGCAAGCCTGTGATACATTTTCTTACTTTGCAATTGATGTGGCTGGACAAAGCCCATCGTGGTAGCATTCTTGGAAGATGGTCCTGGAATACATAAGAAAGCAGGGTAAACTAGCCTTCGGGAGAAAGCCAGTAAGCAACAGTCCTCTAGAACCTCTTCATTTGTTTCTACATAAAGTTTCCTTGCTTGAGTTCTTGCCCTGACGTCCCTGGTTGATAGACTACAAACAGTAAGCTGAAATATTTCCTTTCCTTCACAGTTTGCTTTTGCTTTGGGTAATGACACTTTATCACAGCAATAGAAATCCTAACTATGACACATAGTATTTTTTGCAGCCATGTTTATATCACCATATGTATTCATCATGGTCATAGTTCATATTACTAAGGTCTGTGACTGGTAAAGTCTCTTCAGATCAGTAACCAGGCCACATAATCCATAGATGTACATGTATTAATTCCTATTGTTGTTTGCAATAAATGGCATTGTTAACTGTTTTGTAACTCTATTGTGGCTTATCAGAATGTTCTTAATATAAACAATGTCCAAAGCTTTATCCTCTTGTGTTGATGTTTTCAGCCACTAAGATGATTGTGTAGATGATTCTCTGTCTCTCCTTGGATTCACAGATATATAGACTCTTCTCTGTCTTTAGATGTAGCCATTATTATCTTAGAAAATGTTTAAACATCTTAGGAATTGTTTCCAAAGGACCTGATCAGTTAGCAAAATTCATACCTCCAAAATGACTCTGAGGGACCAGAAGAATCCTTAGGGTATTCTTCTGTTACCCTAGAGTAGTAGAAGGCATTTCACTAAGTCTATTATGAATGTGAAGAAACATCTGGAGAGTTAAACCTTTCCCTCTAGACCCAGTGGGTTCATCATGGCATACAAGCACAGAGACTTCTGAAAAGTCAAATATCAGGCCTGCTTATTCAAGAGTGATAGGACACAGGCCAGGAAATCAAGTCTGCTTTCTTCCTTGTCGCCATGGTGAGTTGACTGTGTAGAAGGAGGTTAATATTTGAACATGTTATTCATATTAATTTCTCAGATTGAACCCCTTCTGCTTAGTGTATTAGAATTTGTGAATGTTTTTTTTTTCTTTCCTGAGGTTTTTAATAGAATGCCAAATCTGCTAAGAGTATTCATCTAACAGCAGTTACAAATGCATGCTGGTAAGGATGGCAGTGCAAATAAACTTAGGAAATCGTAGCTGTAAGGAAAATAGTAGAAGTTACTAATCCATAGGAACATGTGGAACGTATCAATTGTGTGTGTGTAATGAGTGGTTTTCAGCTCTTGGTTTATAAAAAACGTTTACTATGAAATAACACAATGAAGTTTCCCTTGTCCCTCTGTGAAATAGCCACAGCAGGTGAGTGAATCTGTGACTCATTCTATCAATGCTTTACAAGACTTTCTTTTTCCTTGTTTTAAACATCTGAATTGATTTTCACTTCATATTTGCAAAGCACATAAAAACTTCTGAACTGCACAACCCAATGTACAATTGTTGAAATATGGTGGTGACTGCAGACTTCTACCGTAACTTGACAGGCAAAAGTAAGAATAAAAGGAAGTTTATAGAAAGATTCATCAGTTTTAGAATATTTTAATATATTTTAAATTAAAATAAAATTATATTACTTTCCCCCTTCCCATTCCACTTTCCAGAACCTCCCAGATACCCTCACTCCAATTTTTTCCTCCCCTCAAATCTTCCAATGGCCCCACTATTTTATAAAAGCAACATTACAGCCCTCCTCTCAAGAGCAGAGAGGTGCTTTCTGAAATGGGTTAGATAATTCTTAAGAGGTAGCACCTGGGTGGCTCATTATGCATGAGACCCTAGATTTGACATTCAGAATGAAACCCATACCCCCCCACACACACATAGGTAGTGTGTCACCTATATAAAAATAAAAGAAAGATAAAATACTTTAACACTTGCAAATGTCTCACAAGAGATGTCTTTCCTAAGCACTTTGCAGCCCGTGATGCCAGGAACACTATTGTTAATGAAGCTGCTATTACTATTATGATCATAGCTTCCTTTTAACAGGAAGCAAATCAATACGTTACAGAAAACTTAAGACCTTAAAGCCCTGAAAATGTGCTTAACTATCCTCATCGTGTTGAGTTCATTCTCCAAAGGAAATGTAGTACGTTCCTATAAAGAAGCTGGAAACAACAAAGTCCAAGATTGAGTTACTTCTTGACAACACCACCCCTCCACCCCATCTGCACTCTTCTGACCAGGCAGGGTGAGATCTGAACTTGCTTTTGATCTAGAGAACCCTGATCTGGGCAGATGTTTGAGCAGTTATGTGCACAGGAGCTCAGAGGTATCGGCTAAGGGTAGCTGTCAGCACAGAACTCACTGCTGTGAAAAGAAGAGATTGTCAGGACTGGTGATGGCAGCCGTGAATGCTGAAATAAGGAAATGCAGATAGCCACCAAGTCCCAAAATAAAGTCTGGAAGAGCCTCATTGATTCTTAATAAGACGTGGCGGCACTGATCATTATCCACATACTTTAATGAAGTGCAGTTTAGGAGCTGAATCTGGGCAATAAAATGTGCAGAGACATTAGAAACAACTGGAAAGTTTGCACTTTGAGGCTGGAGGGGAAGGCGTCATCAAGAAGGATGCTGAACTCTGAGCAGTAATGTAAGTCAGACAGTTTGAGAGCATCTCTATGTGGCTGGGAACACCTTAAAAATAGTACAAAATCTCATTTGTACAGCTTAAGATGATATGGAAATTTTCTGATCTTAAACATAAATTGCAAGACGTTTACTAAAATCAAACATTTGCATTTCAATTAAGAAAATACAAATGCTGTTCATGAAATGCACAATATGAACTATCCATTATAGAAATACTTTTATTGTCGAATGGCTTTATTATTTGTGATTTTATGTATACTAAGTTTTGTCCTTCCATCCATTTCTGGAAAGAAGCACAGTGTTAGACATCACTGAGCAGACCCCTTTTATTACGTGTACCCCAAACCCCAGCAGCAAATGCCTGCAAACTGCAGAAGGGACACCTTAGTCAAGATCCCTTATGTCCTTGCCTCCAGCATGGGCACCTGGCCTATTCCCACCCAAAAGGTCTTGCAATGGATAAAGGGGATATTTGTTTGTAGACCACCCCAAAAAGAAACAAAGGCTGCCTTCTTCTTGGTATGCCGTCTGTCTCTTTAAGACCAAAGCAACACAGAGATGCTGCTGTGGCAAGGACTGGAAGTAAAATACCATTATTCCCAAATAGCAATGGTGACCTGCTGCCCTGACTCTCAAACCACAGACTCCAGGACATTGACAAGATGAGATGGCAATGCACACGCAAGTTAAACCACTCAAGGAATGTTCTGTTTCCAACCACAGAAACACCAAATGGAAACCACCCTTCGGGGCTAACTACAGAATCCTAGAACATCTCAGGAGGCAGTGAGGATACAGTGGATGCTGGCTGCACCACTTCTCAGCAGATGGGCTGAATACAACTTGCTCTACCTTTTTCATGGTGTAAAACTCCATCTGCTATGCCATGAGACCTGCTCCCAAAACCTCAGGCATCTGTTGAGCACCAATACATCATCAACACCTAGTGAACCCAAATGATTTATTGCACCCTAAATACTACAGCTTATCATTGAACTGTGGAAAGTGAATTGCTTAAGGCAAAGGTGAATAAAAGAAACTCAGACTGTATGTCATTTAGTACTCATACCACAGCTTTGCTTCTAAATTTTGAATTGGTTGTGTAAGTTATAATATTGCTTTGAGTTAGACTTTGATATAAATTTGCTGGTTTATAAAAATGTTGAAGATGCACACATAAAACTGCTGAGAAACCACTGATTATTATATTCAGGTGATATCCTAAGTCTGTCATGTTTGTTAATGACTCTAGCATGTAAGCTATTGTGGTGACTTTATTTCCACTTAAATATCTAAAACCAGAGTCATCTCTCTGGAAACCAAGTCATATAGAAAGGTTCATAACTGGATCAAGGTCACGCAGCCCGTGATGTGTCACAGATGTGTCACAGGACAGATTCAGTCATGGTCATCTGGACCTAGAGATCATTTGGATAACTCCTGTGTCACCTCTTCTCAAAGTTGTAGCGATATAAGATCAGTAATATTTGTGCACCACAAGGAATATTCTAGAAAAACAAATGGTATAAACTTTGTATTTCTGGCCATATTTATAGAGAGACTAAAAAAATCAAGTAACAAGTTTAATGTAGATTCTTACACCTTCAAGAAAAGCTCACTGAAAACTATCCATAATGTGTTTGGACATAACAAATTTTGTGTAGCTGCAAATATTGTCCATTCTGCTGGTCCTGGACAGGTTTCTCTCCACCCTCTTGTACCACTCACTAGCTCCTGCAGCCGCTTATGAAGTAACCATCTGAGGTTTAATATTAATTACATATTATTTGCCCTATTATCTCAGACTTCTTATTAACTAATTCTTATATCTTAAATTAACCCATTTCTATTATTTTATATTTTACCACAAGGCTTGTGGTTTGTTACCTCTTGCTTCTTGGTTGGCTATATGGCATCTCCCTGACTTCGCCTTCTTTCTCCCTGCATTCAGTTTAGTTTTCCCACCTAGCTCTAATCTGCCCTATCATAGGCCAAATCAGGTTCTTTATTAACCAATGGTAATGTTGTAATTAATATAGTTTTGTGTGATTTCTTGGGTGTGGACAGTTGGAAAAACATGCAGAGTCTGATTCTAACTTTGGACCTAACATATTTGTCACAAATCAAAACCAAAAACCATTAATCTGGAAAAGAGATTGGTGAGGAGGAAGTAGGGATGATAATAATGGGAAAGAGGGAAGAAAGGGTGAGGGTAGAGAACAATTAGAATATACTGTGTACATATATTAAATCAAAGAACTAGATAGAAACAATGCTTTGTAGTTAAAAAGCAAAGATTTTATTAGAATACAAAGAATTAGGTTTCACTGTATCTTTCAAGCAAAGTTTTTCTTTTAGTTATTTCTCCTATTTTTCCCATCCCCGTTTTCTGCCTGTGCCCTGCCATTCCTTCTCCTCCTCCACATTCTCCTCCCTTGCTCTTCTGCCTTTAATCATCTTTTCCTGTATCCTCCAACCCACAGTAGCCTGTCTGCTGTCATGCCACACATAACCTTCTGCCTTTCCATTTTTATTGCCACCTTTTGTTTTGAAGAGTTAGGAAGAAATGAGATTTGCTAAAAATTTTGAGATGGATAATTTGTAAGTGGGCTTTTCAGGCCAGTGGAATCTCTACTGGCACCAGAATGTCTGAGTGCACGTGAGCAGGAAAGATGAAGAAAGCCTCCTGGAACAGTGTGTTTGTGGTGTCCATGTCTTTAGGGATCTGACTTACATTATCCACACAGCAGACACCTTTATTTGCCATACCTTTGTTTTTCTCTTCTCTAAACAATTGGCCACCTACAGATGATTTCTCAGATGAGTAAGGCAACTATTGATGGGGTAAGGGTCCTAAAATAGAACTTCAATGTACAAAATAGTTTTTTAATAACAGTTTGTCACCATAATTTTACCAAAAGGTGACAGAGCAGTGAGAAATATGTTAGAAGCAAATCCATGATCTATAACCAGATTTTAGACTTTTGATGAGTAAGTGAGACAGATGATGAGGCAATATGTCCCTGGGGGTGAAATTGTGCAATATTCCTGGAAGACATTGATATTTTTACACCATAGTGGGGATGGTGTGTTATTAGACACATCTAATTGTCCTAAACACTATAGATATTTTCATGCTACTTATATTTCTGGGATACCAGATATATTTGTTCCAAAGTTATGTTACAGACTTGACTATAACTGATGAGATAATACAAGGCATAAACTTTAAGTTCTCTAAATGATCCAGTGTTATTGGGCTATCTGGCACCATGATCCTTAATATGAGTCAGAAGTGAACAGGAATATACTACATAAGAGATGCAATAGGGAAATTCTAAATGGCCTTTGTACATTATTGAACATGCTCTACAATTCAATGTGTTATTCCAGAATCTACTATTGACATGTTTACAAAAATAGGTTATCTCCCATAAGACATTCTTTACTTCTTACATGTTTAGGGGGCTTGAGGGAGTTTAAATGTGTGTTTGCTGTCACTCAGACATTTTCTTGCTATCAATTCCTAAGACACGCTCTGAATTCGGGATTCTAAGGTAACAGTGAAGCCAGAGAAGGTTAAGCTGTCTTTATTTCAAAGATATGCTAAAATCAGTAGCTGGAAACGCTGGTCTGTCAAAGCTTAGGGCTGATTGTCAAGCTGTACCATGACAGGCAACCAAGCTGTCAATGCAGTTGTCAGAAAAAAGAAAACATTGCAGGGTTTTTGCCACTTGAAACATCAGTTTTGAATCTGAATGATGATGTCACTTGTCTTTTCTGAAAGTCATAGGCTATGGTAAAATAAACTAAAAAAAAATGTAGTCTAGAGCTGGAGATGACTCATTCAATAAAGGACTTGCCTCAGAAACATGAGGACCTGGGTTGGATCCCAGCCAAAACATGAAATTTTGATGTGGCAGACAGGGCATACCTGTAGTCCCAGGACAGGGGAGGTAGAAACAGGCGTCTCCCTATGGCTTGCTGACCAACCAATCTAACTGAATAGAAAATGTTCCAGGTTCAGTGAGAGGCCCTATCTCATAATAGGAAGAAAAAACAAAATCATAGAATGACACCTGATGTCAATGCATGGCCTCCACACGCACCCACACATATGTGCACTCATACACAGAAATATGTAGTAAGAATATAGTAGAAGGCCCATGGATGCGACTAATGCTCTGGAATTCTCAAGAAAAAAAAACATAGGAAAACAGTTGCTACCCATGTAAGACTTGAGTGTTTGCTGAATGCCTTGTCAGTACATAAGACACCAACCAAGTACTAGGAAGACTCATAAATAGCAGCCAGGACAGTCAAGATCTATACCCTCCACCCTGAGAAGTACACGGGCTGGAAGTCAAGGAGAAGATATCTGTGTTCTGGCTAGTTTTGTGTCAACTTGACCAAGCTAGAGTCATAGAGAAGAAAAAGTATCAATTTAAAAAAAAATGCCTCCATAAGATCAGGTTATAAGACAAGCCTTTAGGGTAGATTCTTTACTATTGATTGAGGAGGGAAGGTCCAGCCCATTATGATTGGTGTCATTTCTGGACTGATGGTCCTGGGTTCTATAAGAAAGCAGGCTGAGCAAGTTATGAGGAGCAAGCCTGTAAGCAGCACCCCTCCATGTGTCTGCATGGGCTCCTTCCTCCAGTTACCAGCCTTGGTGGAGTTCCCGTCCTAACTTCCTTTGATGTTAGACAGTGATGTGGAAGTGTAAGCCAAATAAACCCTTTCCTCCCCACATTGCTTTGTCCATATTGTTTTGTAACAGCAAGAGTAGCCCTAACTACAACAGGCTGCATAACCAAGTCTTTGGCCTTCATAACCACAGCTGGGGAAGTGATTTAAATGCTATAAATCAATATCTTGGGGATGGGGTGGGGACAGAATTCTCTTACAGGATGATGGGAGAATGTTTCTGCAAGTGGTGCCTTAGGTGGAACAAGAAAGAAAAAGAATCATAAAAAGCAAAGAAGCTGATCTCTGTTACTCAACGCGAAGAACAAGTTAAGCAGAAGCTGGATTTGTTTTGGTTCCTGGCTTCAGAGGTTGAAATCCATGGTCAGCTTGCTCCTTTACAACGAGATGAACATCACTGCAGCAGAAGCAGACAAAGAATGAAAATCACGCAGTTCATGGCCATCAAGGAGGAGACAGGGAAAATCAAAGGAAAAAAAAACAAACAAGCCTCAATGAACTATTACCTCTAACAAGGCCTCTCTCTAGAGTTTTTAGAACTTATAAAACATTGGAAGAGGATTTAAGGTGTGGTCTTTTATGAGGCCCTTTCAGATCCAATTCACATTGCAAGCAAATAAAATAAATAAGTAGAGATTGGATATAGAGCCAGCCTGCTGGGCGAGGCCCAGATGAGCTCAATATGGCTGGAGCTGTTATGGGCAATGGGGTACCATGTAATAAGGAAAGTCGGGTGAGCATTCGTGTAGAAATGGAATGAAAAGGGTGATGGCTATGCATGCAGCTAGTAGAATGGTCAATTTCCTTAACTTATTAATTTAATAAATTGACTTAAAGTCAAATGTCTCCATACAGACAACAGAGGAGAGTGAACTGATACTAAATTTAAAATCATCCTGGCAGCTATTTGCATTATTTTTGTTCCAATCAAAACCGTGGAAAGAGATTTAGTTTTCCTATACTCAGGAGCGGAAACCTGAGGCTCAGTAAAAGAGAAAGCTTAAGTCAGCCCTTCCAGACTCCCCACTAGCTCACCTCAGCTGTCTCCTCCATGTCTGCCTCTAACCAAGTTTTGGGAAATAAAATCAAATTCCAAGTAGGGGCATTTTTTAAGTGTCCACATACTTAGAATTGTTTCATATCATATTAAAAATCATTAAGCTGACATGATAAGAAATGAAATCTTGCCTTCAATTCATTTAAAGACTTACTGTGGCATAAGAATAATGAAATGTTCCAAAATAACAAGATTAAACCTGATTGGCTGAAATATATTATTTGTGACCAGGGTAGGAGGCTGAATCTAAAATTCTCCTTTGAATTGTTTCTTTTCTTTCTTACATACGAAAATCTGTATGTGATATGAACCCACCCTAGTATGGAATCTACTTTCTTGGGTTTAGCTTTGTTGTTGATTGGCCATCCCTGTTTTAAATTTCTTTATCATAGGTTTCTTGACACACACCTAAACTCTACCACAGTTCCTGCCAGAAAGAAAAATTTAATATTTTATCATTAATATTAAGATTTTAAATTCATCAACAATTTAAGGAATGAAAGTTAACATATCAAGACAGCAAAGCAATAGTTAAGGAAATAAAAATTTGAGGAATAAATCTGAAAGCATACTAAAAGCTTAACAAGTTTTACTATTAAGAACAAAGGAAAACTGAGCTGCAGGCAAGCTCTTTCTCTAGAAAACAGCGTCTTGCCCGGAAACTTTACAGAAAGTTTTATAGAATGCTGAAGGTTAAAGTGCATCTTTCACAAACCATTTCTTCTACAAATGAAAACTGAAATTGCACGAACATAGCCAGCATAAGCATTTGCTGCTGGCACACTGATGCTCACTGAAGGCAGGTCGCGAGACTCCACCGCAGGTGAGGACACAAAACCTGAAAGGATGTAACAAACCAAGGCCCCAAAATGTATGAAGACGATAACACACCAGGAAAGGGTTAACAGCAAAAAATAAAAAATAAAAAAACCCAAAATAACAACAAAAAGATAAAACTAAAAATGTATAAATGTATACTGCCATATCAGGACAAAGGTTTTTAAATAAAATAGCATCACATTTACATATGTACAATATTAAAACTAACGAGTGAAGTTATTAGTTAGAATCAAAAAATCATTATCTAAATGTATAAACCTGAAAATGTTAGGGAAATTTAATAAAAAGACACATTGCAGTAAGTACATTCCAGTGTCATCCCAGATATAAAAAATAAGCAAAGCAAAGCAGTACTTTTTGACCTGCCTGACTTCACCCCTTACTGGTGAGTGGATCTACACTGTTGCTGCCAGTGCAGCTGTCTCTCACTGACATCAAAACCCAGCCTCTTTAGCCTTCCAACACAGATAGAAGACATGAATCTTAGTTAGGGTTTCTATTGCTTCGAGGAAACACCATGGCAAAAATCAAGTTGGAGAGGAAAGGGTTTATTTGGCTTATTCTTCCACAGCACTGTCCGTCACTGAAGGAAGTCAGGATGGGAACTCAAAAATGGCAGAATGCTGGAGGCAGGAACTGAGGCAGAGACCATGCAGGGGTGCTGCTTACTGGCTAGCTTGCCCTGGCTTGCTCAGCCCGCTTTCTTAAAGGACCCAGGAAAACCAGCTGAGGGATGACCCCACCCACCATGGACTGGGCCCTCTCCCATTGATCATTAATTGAGAAAATGTCTTATAGCTGGATCTCTCATGAGGTATTTCCTTAACCGAGACTCCGTCCTCTCTGATGACTCTAGCATGTGTCAAGTTGACACAAAATCCAACAGAACTGACCCCTTATCAACTTGACGCACAAACACACCCTTATTAAAACACAACCTCCCGCTCTTATTCATCTCCGAGACGTCACATTAAAGAAATAAATAACTTTAAAAGTCCCGCGGTGTTTACAAACTCAAACACATTAAATTTTCAATACCTTTCAAATAGCCAGTCTCTTTTAAAATCCAATCTTTTAAAATCAAAAGCCTCTCAACTGTGGGCTCCAGTAAAATATTTTCTTACTTCAAGAGGGAAAAATCAGGGCACAGTCACAATCAAATCAAAGCAAAAAAAAAAAAATTCCAACCATTCAAGTGTCTGGGCTCCACCACCATCGTCCAAACTCTTCCAGTGGACTTGGGTCCCTTCTCTGGCTCTCCCCTCTGCAGCACACACAGCTCATCTTCTAGGCTAGGCTCCAGCTGGCTCCTTTCCACTGCTCTTCTTGATTGTCCATTGTACTGGAGTCTCCAAACTGCTGGGGTCTTCTGCTAAAACTGGGCAGCACATTTGTCAATAACCTCTCAGGCTCTCTTCATGGTGCCAAACCTCAACTTCTTTGCTTGACCCCTTTAGTCCCAGGCCTTTAATTGCCACTGAGGCTGCACCCTCACCAATGGCCTCTCCTGGGCTCTCACAGGGCCAAGCCTCAGCTGCTCTCCGTGACCCCTTCATGCCTTCAAAACCAGTCTCACCCTGGTGACTTACACATTACCAAGTCCGGCTGCCAGTACAAGGTACAACCTTGGCCACTTCTGGAGCACAGCTGCTCTGTGCTCTCAGGAAACACTTCCCAGATGATTTCACCTCAGTGATGCTGGTGTCTTCTTAATCATTGCTAATTTCTTAGCTCCAGCCGACCAGCATCAAGTATCCCAGCAAAACAAAATTTCACTTCAGTCGTTCTTGTGTCCTTGTTAACCACAGCTGACTGATGCTTCAACCACAGCTAAGTAAAATCACAGAATCTTAATTCAAAATAACACATGGCCCTGATAGCGTCTTTGAATTTTCCTCTGAAATTTCACAACCCATCCCCTTCACTGTTCTCAGCACTCTTATCTTCCCTGCTCCTAAAGAACAGCTCCCTGAACTCTCAACACTCACTGGCTCAGAAGCACCCCAAAGTCCCCAAGCTCTTCCAAATCCTCTCCGAAACAACATGATCAGCTCTGTCACAGCAACACCACACTACACTGATACCAATTTGTTTTAGTTAGGGTTTCTATTGCTTCCATGAAACACCATGACCACAAGTTGGAGAGGAACGGGTTTATTCGGCTTATACTCCCACAGCACGGAGCAGGATCTTGGAGGCAGGAGCTGATTCAGAGGCCCTGGACTTGCTCAGCCTGCTTTCTTAAAGAACCCAGAACCACCAACTGAGGAATGACCCCACCCACCATGGGCTGGGCCCTCCCCCGTTGATCACTAAGTGAGAAAATGTCTTACAGCTGGATCTCATAGAGGCATTTCCTCAGCTGAGGCTCCTTCCTCTCTGATGACTCTAGCTTGTGTCAAGTTGATACACAAAGCCAGCCAGTACAATAAGTTTCCCGGTAGCTTATGGGTACAAACAGGGCATGTTGAGGCATGCAGTCTTGTAGACTGACCACCCACTATTTCTCAGCCTCCCCAGTGTGAAAAAAAAAAAACACTGTTGAACTATTCGGCCCTTGTGTTTAGTCTAATAAATCTCTTTTGAACTATAGGTCCATCCTGCCAGTCCTGCCCCTCTGAGAACCCGGACTAATATATGTCCCATCATGCTCTTCTTACCATGCAAATGAATGCATCTCTCTAGCTTTGGGTTGCAGACAATCAAAGTTTATTAAACATACCATTCTGTTTATTACTAAGCTTTAAAAACAGAACTGAGCTCTAGTTGTTCTGTTTGGTGGACTGGAGTTTCATGAGGGAGTCCTTTCCTTTCGGTCTGTCAATCATGGGCTTACTTTCTCACATCCTTCATCTGTTTGATGAAGCTATGACTTCATCAAACAGAACTCCACATTGATCTCTCTTTTATTAGATTGATATTGATTTAGGACTTCTCTCCTGTTCTGTATACTAAGGATGCAGTATGTTTTTCCCTATAATCTGTCCATTCTCACATTTATCCTGTGAGTCTTAGCAGTGTGACAGAGAGTCAGGGAGCTGCTGTAAGGGAAGCACAAAGTATACAATGCCCTTGCTAAGAAAACAGTAATGGTGGAAAGACTCTGGTGTTGTCCTTAATCTCTCTGGGTTCTTTTTTCTTAAATGGACTCCACATAAGGAACACCCTGGTTGTAGGAAAGTGTAAACTACTATCTCAGTTGTTATAAACAAGCCGGTGTGATGGGTATAGCTCATTTGCAAAGGAGAACAAAGGGCCTTTCCTCTTGAGAATGGCGCTATTAGCAGATTTGTATCTGATTCCCAGGAACAAATACAGATATATCGAAGAGGTGAATTTTAAACAAACAAACAAATGAAGAAAAGCATCACCACTCCACACACACAGTATTGGAAGCAGCGCACTCACTGTGTATTTTTCCATAAATGTCACTTATTCTTAGTAAATTTGTTAACAGTTATTTTTATCCTTCATTTACAAGTATGGAAGTGGAATTTCTGAGAAACTTGTCTACCTAGTGAGCAAAAGAGTACAAACCAGTATGCTTTAAAATGAATGCTTCATTCTCCACTCAAGGTCGCAGCCCTCGTGGGTCCACCCACTTGTCCTTCCACTCAATGAGCCCGCGCAGGGCTCTTACAGGCTTGGAACAGAGTCTGTCTTTGAGTACTTACCCTAGCAGTCAGCATCTAAGACAACAGATACAGCAGTGCTTTCCAAGCCCATGTGACAATAGAGAAAAGAGGTTTAAGGAAACACTGGGCTTTCTAAATGAAGCACTCTCGGCATCAAGGATCACACTGTTCAAACTGAAGGAGTCCAGTAGGAAGAGAGGCTATGAATGGTGACCTTGAGGGCTTGAACCCACCTGGATAGAGGTCGTGAGAGTTTGCACCCACCCGGATAGAGGTCCTGAGAGTTTGCACCCACTTGGATAGAGGTCCTGAAAGTTTGCACCCGCCGGGATAGAGGTCCAGAGAGTTTGCACCTGCCTGGATAGGACGAGGTCCTGAGAGTTTGTACCCACCTGGATAGCGGTCCTAAAAGTTTGCAGCCACCTGGATAGAGGTCCTGAAAGTTTGCACCCGCCGGGATAGAGGTCCAGAGAGTTTGCACCCACCCGGATAGAGGTCCAGAGAGTTTGCACCCACCTGGATAGAGGTCCAGAGAGTTTGCACCCACCCGGATAGAGGTCCAGAGAGTTTGCACCCACCCGGATAGAGGTCCAGAGAGTTTGCACCCACCCGGATAGAGGTCCAGAGAGTTTGCACCCACCTGGATAGAGGTCCTGAAAGTTTGCACCGACCTCTTCACTGCAGAAGGCTTCCTTTCACTGCAGCAACTGAGAAGGACAGGGAAGCGCATTCCATTGGGCAACAGAGTACCTGAAATTCAAGTCATGTTCTTTCTCACTAGCTTAGTAATCACTCAGAATTTTCACTCCCATACTTATAAGTGCGGACAAAGATATCTACCTGACAGCTTTACTTACAAGTGACACATGTTCCTGAGATTCACGCGAAATTAGTGTGTGTGTGTTAATCTAATATAATAGCCAAGATAAATTGGAATAAAAAATGTAAGTCTTTATTCCTAACACACACAACAGTCAACAAATTCTGAACCCAATGACAGCTAAAGCAGAAGTTGGGTGTATGGGCCAATAAGAATTTTCATGATGTTCAGTGAGACTCACAGAGCCTGGAGAACACGGCAACCACCAACTGCCGAGGAGAGAAAGCACATTCAGCATTGTGCTGAGAAAATAATGACGCTCACACCCTCCTTTGCCAAGCCCATTTCAGCTGTTTGCACAGTGGTTGTGGTCATGACTTAGACTAACGATTATTTCAAATATTAGCTCTAGGGAACAGCAATATTGTGCTGGTTTGGCTCCAAAAATAAGTCCATTTAAGAAATTATAAATAATTCAAAACCATTGGATTTTGCAGCAGCTAAATTAGCATTGTACGGTGACTGTTGGTAGTGCCAAGACCCTTTTCTGTGTCCTGATGTTGCAGAATGAGGAATAACATGCAGCGGAGAACAAAAATCAGGACAGCCTCTTTATATATTCAGAAGGGAAGAAGAAAACCAACCTTTTCATAGTTTACTTTTATTAATTCCAAGAAAATCTCATATATCTGTAAATCTATCTTGATAACACCCACCTCAAACTCCACTCTCCAACTTCCTCCAGGACCTCCCACTACAATACCCTCTCAACTTCATGTCCTTCTTTTATAATATATGTATTTGTTTATATTTGCACCCACTGAGTAAAACACACTAGGAATGCAGAACAAAGCATTGGCCACTCTCCTAAAAGCAGTCACTCTCCCTTCCCAAACAGTCATCAGCTCCCAGCAGCTCCTTCATTATGGCTAAGACCTCAGAATCCCCATCTGTCTCCTAACCGTCTTGATCATGTACAGGTTTTGGGAATGTCACCTCACCCACTGGGAGGCCGTGTACATAACACCCATGGCACGCCCATTTCCTCACCCTTCCACTCTTACACTCATTCTGCCACTCTTCCACAAGGTTCCCTGAATTTGCACTAGGGAGAGCTGTCGTCGACGATGCACATTGAGCACCCACAGTGGGCAGTTTCTCCTCAGCAGTTTGGACAGCTGTGTCTCTGCACCGGCCCCCAGCCGCTGCAATACAAAGCTGCTCTAACCAAGGTCGGAAGCAGCACCGATCTATGGGCATAAGCATAAATATTTAGATAATTATTTGAAAACATGACCAATTAGAAAACACCAATAAGTTCTCCCTTAAAACCTATGCCTGTGACTTTTTAGCATAGTACCAGGATCACTTAAATCTTCCCCGTGGAGCAGATGGTTACTCCCTTAACAGCCTTGCCATATTGTTCCAGGGACACAGTGTCCTGTCATATCTGTGCTGTACCATGGAGCACACTCCTGACTGGCAGCAGCTTCAGACTTCAGGGTCTAACACTGATGGCTTTTATCCTTTGGAATTAATTTGTGTACAGAGTGAGAGGGGAGTACTGGTCCCTGTCCTCTATGAAGTTCTCCAGTTTTCTCAACATCATTTGTTAAAGAAGTCATCTTTCCTTCAGTTTCAATTTTTGACGTATTTATAAAAATAATTGGATGACTATAGGTGTATGGAATTATATCTGTGTCCTCAATTCTATTCTGTTATCCAGCATCCCTATGACATGCTGATTTTACTACAAATAGTTTACTCTGTAATTTAACATGAAATCAGAAAGAATGATTCCTCAATTAGTGTTTTTCTTCCCCAGGATGGTGTTAGATATCAAGTCTCCTGTATTCCCATATAAATTTTAAGAATTTTTTATTTCAGTTTCCTTGGAGAACTGTGATCAGTATTGCACTGAATTTGTAGATTGGTTTGGGTAATATGTCAAAATTACCAACTCTAAGTTAATGATCCCTGATCAAAATGAAATTCCAGATGATTAATTCAAAATAATGATTATAAATATGGTAAAAAATAACTCAAAAAGGACCACAGTATTTTCCATGAGAACACATATAGTCGAATGAAATAAGGGAGATAACCCAAAATATTAAAATAGAACTTAATAAAGACATAAATATGGATGAAAATCCAAACTGTAATTATTACACACATGAAAAATAAAGTAGATCAAATGAAAGGTTCAATAGAAAGGGTCATGTGGAAGATCAATATCAGCAAATGAAAATAGTATATCAAAATAGGGGAACTGGATTCTTCAGTCAAGGCAAATGACACAATTTAAAAAAATTAGGAACACAACATGCAAGAACTATCAAACTCCATGAAAGGGTAAAAAAGAAGAAAAAAATCATGCAAAAGGTTTTTTATTTTTTATTTTTCCCCTCTTATTCTGGTATATTGGTTTATTCTTTGATTTAGCAGAGATGGTTGTTTTTTCTATCCCAACCAAAGTCTCCCTTCTCCCACTCGGGGCTCCCCCTCCACCAACTACTACTCTTACACTGTTTCTCTTCAGATACAGGCAGGCAACCCTCCCACTGAGATCAGCCAACCAAGGAATGTCAAGTAGCAGTCTGGATGAAGCAATCCAGTAGGAGCAATGGGTCCCAAAGGGAGGCATCAGAGTCAGAGACAGCCTCTGTTCTCACTGTTAGGAGCCCCACAAAAAGACCAAGTTACACAACTGTGACATAGATTCAGGGGCCTAGGTCAGTCTCACACAGGCTCCCTGGTTGGTAGTTGATTCTCTGTGAGCCCCTATGAGCACAGGTTAGTTATATGATTTCTTGTGGTGTCCTTGATCCCCCTGATACCTATAATCTGTTGTCCCCCTCTTCCACAAGATTCTTCAAGCCCTGCCTAATGTTTGACTGTAGATCTCTGCACCTGTTCCCTTCAGGTCCTGGGTGAAGCATCTCTGAAGACAATTGGGCTAAGCACCAATCAATGAGTACAGCAGATTAGCATTAGAAATCAGGAATCATTTCATTGACTTTTTTTCTGTTCCTGTTTGAGTCTATTCTAGGTCTCTAAAGTATCCTACCTCTAGGTCTTGGTCCTTAGTGGTGAGCTCCCTCTTAGGGTATGGGTCTCCAGATGGGCCTATCATTAGTTGGTCACTCCCACAATTTCTGTGACATTAGGAAATTTTTTGGCAAACTAATGGAGCTAGAAAATATCATCCTAAGCGAAGTAACCCACACTCAGAAAGACATAGATGAGATGTACTCACTTATAAGTGGATATTAGCTGTAAAGCTAATGTGACGATCCACAGACCCAGAGAAGCTAAGTAACAAAGAGGGCTCAAGCGGTAAAGGGATGCATGAATCTGACTGTTAAGGGAAAAAGAATGGACATTGTCAGTGCCAGTGGACAGGACAGAGTAGCCTGGAAGGGAGAACAAGGATAGGAACAGGAGGGATCAAGTTGGGAAAGGAGGAAAGGAGAGAGTACTGGGAGAGACAACTGGAATCTGGGGGCATCTCTGGGATGAGCTAGAAACCTAGAGCAATGGAAACTCCCAGGATTCTATAAGGGTGTCCATAGCTAAGACTCCTAGCAATGGGGGATGTGGAACCTGAACTGGTCATCTCCTGTAACCAGTCAAGACTTCCAGTGGAGGGACTGGGACACCAAAACAACTGCAAACCTTTCAACCTACAATTTGTCCTGCCTACAAGACATACTGGAGTAAAGAAAATATTTTTCATAATATTATTGGGTAAAATTTCTCAAATTGGGAAAGAGAAGCCCATTCAGAAACAAGAGTTTCAAATAAAAAAACAGACTAACAGTACAGAACAAAGTTTGCTGGAAATCACAAAACAGAAGAATCAAGTCACATACAAATGTGAGCCCAAAAGAATAACTCCTGACTTTTCAATCCAAACCTTGAAAATAGGAAGGACTTGGAGTAATGTCTTTCAAACTCTGAAAGGCCCCAATTGCCAACTAGGCTAACATACCCGGCAAAACTTTCATAATTGAAAGTTAAATAACAACTTCCCATGATAAAACAGATTAAAGGAAATCATGATCAACAAGTAACTTTTATAGAAGTCTCTGGGTGGAACACTGTCTGAAGAGAGTGAATCACTCAGCAGACTACAGGAGGGACATAAATGATGTTATGCCATTCATTACGTAAGAAAGTCTCAAATGCTACAAAATCACACACTTTCTATAAAAGCTCTGAATATCACCTATCTTAGTCCATCTATTAAAAGACCCAGACTATCAGACTGCATTAAGAAAACAGAATCCTTCCTTTCAATGCCTCTAAGAAACATATCTTACTGTTAAAAAGAAACACCATCTTAGGGTGAATGGATTGAAAAAAAATATTTCAAGAAAATGGAATTAGAAACCAAGCAGTCATTGTTATTCTAATATCTAAAGATACAGGCTCCAGATGAATTCTCATCAGAGAACATAAGGAGGGTTAGTTCATAGTGACCAAGGGCACAATCTATTAAGAGGAAATCCTAATTCTAAAAAATAAATGTGCACCAAATTCAGAACCAATTTCATAAGTCAAATACAAATGGATTTTAAATCACGTATTTAACCTCAACACTGTAATAGTGGGTAAAATCTGTATCACATTGTTTGACAGATTAACTGCACAAAAAGTTAATAAAGAAACATTGGGATTAAATAAGATCATAGAGTAAATGAGTCAAATAGACATCTGCCAAGATTTCATCCACACACCAAAGAATACATCTTCCTTTCAGCATCCTGTGGACCCTTCTCTAAAACATCACATAATAGGACCCAAAATACAGAGACAGACGTATCAAATTAATAAAATTGGTGGTGAGAAGAGATTACAACATACACTGAGGAAATCCGGAGAATCTTGGATAAGAACTTGAAAATCTATATTCCACTAAATTAAGAGGTCTAAAAGAAATGTGTTAATTTCTAGATGTCAATGACCTACAAAAATTACATCAAGATGAAGTAAACATTTTTATAGGCCTATGAAAACTAATGAAATGGAAGCTGTAAGTAAAAATATCCCAACTAAAAAATACTCTAAGGTCAGATGGATTCAGTGCAGAATTCTACCAGATCCTTAAAGAGGAACCAACTCCAATACTCCTCAACAATTTTATTCTTATAAAATTCTTATAGTCTTAGAAAAATAATCACATCTAAGCTCCGTTTGTTAAGCTGATATGACCCTGATAACCAAATCCAGACAAAGTCCCAACAAGAGAATTAGAGCCCAATTTCCTAACAAAAATAGATAAAGACATTCTCAATAAAATAGCTATAAATTAATTTCAAGCACATATCCAAAGACCACTCACTATGACCAAGGTGGCTTTATTTTAGGGATGTGGGGATACATAAGTAAATCAATAAGTATAATTCATTACATACCGGGACTCAAGGAGAGAAATCATACAATTGCTTCAATTGTAGAAAGGGCCTTTGAAAAAAAAATCCTTCATTCCTTCATGATAAAGACCTTTTGGCTAAGGATGACAGAAACATAACTCAATATAATTAATGCTCTCTAAAACCAACCAATAGCCACCATTATTATCACAGATGGAGAAAACTCAAGCCATGCCCCTTAGGATCGGGAAGAAGGCAACAGTGTCCAGCTTTGTCACATCTACTCAAGTATACTCAAGCACTAGAGTGCTTGAAGTTGTAATTACAGCAATGAGATATAAGAAGGAAAGAAAAACTATACGAATAAGAAATGAGGATGTCAAATTATCCTTATTCAATGAATCCATGATTCTATGTTTGAAAGATGCCCCCAAGGAGTCTAATAGGAAACTCTCGGGTCTGATAAACACTCTCAGCAATGTTGCAGGCTAACAAATTAAGATACCTTCATTACAGTAGTCCTCCAGTAAACAAAAGAAAATCAGAGTGAGAAAACAAAACAAAAGAGAAAAGAAAACAAACAAACAAAACAGAGAAGTACTTCCATTCACACTAACCTCAAAAATATATATCATATAATAAACCTAAATAAGGAAGTGGACCTATACCAATGAAACTTTTAAACACTGAAGAAATCGAAGAAGGCACCAGGAGATGAAGAGACCTCGCATAGCCAGAGGTTGGCAGAATTAATATGGTGAAAATTATGATGATTTTTAAATTGAAAGTTTCATTAAATAACTATGGATTTTTAAATAATTTGAAGAAATCTGTAAAACAGATCCTTTGTACATCTTACTCCAATTCAAGCGCTGCATAAAAATCATAGTTGGGGTGATGCACATGAGACATGTCCTCCCTGTAGGCTCGGGCATTTGAACACTTGCTCCCTAGCTGGTAACGTTGTTTGGGGGAATTTAGGCGATGTAGCATGGCAGGAAGAAGCTGTAACTTCTCCAGTTCCTTTAAGATTGGCGTTTGTTTTCTGAAGCCCTTGAAATTGAACACAGGCTTTGTGCCTGCTGCTACATTACCTGGCTCCCTAGACCACCTTTAAAGTTAAGTTGTTCATTTGCTGAGGGACATCTGGGCTGATTCATATCTTTAATTATCAGAAATAAAGAAGCCATTAAAATCTGTACATGGGTATTTGTGTAACTACAACACTGACTGTTATTAAGATGAGTGTGTAACGTCATTTTGCTGGGTGGTACGGTAGTGGCATGTGCCAAATAGATGAACAAAGTGGCTGTTACTACTACACATTGTTTCCAGCAATGCATAAGGTGCTCATTTTCTCTACATATTTACCAACAATTAATACTGTAATTTATTTTGATTTCTCCATTCTGATGTCTCACTACAGTATTAAGCCACTTTTTTCCTGATAGAAAGAACAGTGAATACCTTTCCATTTGTACAAATTCTCAGTGTCTGCTCATAACTTATACCCATTTGTAATTGGGAAAAATTGTCTGTTCACTTTAAGTAGCAACATATTTATAGAGTGCACCTACTAGTGATTTATAAGACAGGAGTATTTTCTTCTTATTAGAAATCATTTTTCTATTCACATAAACAGACAACAAAATAACTTAAGATAGACAACTTTTTTTTTCTCTTTTACTCTTTGGGGGGTCCACCACCTAGGTCCCAATAAATACTCAGAGACACTTATTTTTTCTTATAAATGCTCACCCTGTATATAAGCTTGGTTTATTTCCAGTCAGTTTTTCTTAACTTAAAGTATCCCATTTACCTTTTGCCTCAGGGCTACTATCATTCTCTATTATACACACTTTTCTTTACTTCTTATTCCATTGCTGGTTGTGTAGCTAGGTGGCTGGCCCCTAATGTTCTCCTCTTCTTTCCATCTTCTTGCTCCTTGACCTTCTCCTCCAAGATTTCTCCTCCTATTTATTCTCTCTCCCTCTTAGGCCTGTCTATCCTTTCTCCTGCAATCCTACTAGCCATTCAGTTCTTTATCAGACCAAGGTGTTTTAGACAGGCAAAGTAATACAGTTTCACAGAATTAAACAAATGCAACATAAAAGAATACAACACATCTTTGCATCTTTAAACAGATGTTCCACAGCATAAACAAATGTAGCACATCTTGAAATAATATTCTACAACTAGAGTGTCAACTGTTCATTTTACCAATCTGTTTTGTTTCAAGTCTATAAAGTTTTAGATTAACTCTAGATCTTTGAGATTTGTATGCTTTTTATCTAAAACTTTCACTGTATCATTTACTTTCATAGTTCCCTTTAAGTTAATTTTTATATGGTGTTGGTTTTTGGTTTGGGTTCACGTCCCCATTGTGGATATCCAGTTTGCTTGGCACCATTGCTAAATAAAAATATCCTTCCTACATATATCCATTTGCCTACAAACTTCAAGATGTCATTATTTTTTCTGCTATGTAATACTCCATTGTGTAAATGTACCATATTTTCCTTATCCATTCTTTGGTTGAGGGGCATTTAGGTTGTTTCCATGTTCTGGCTATGATAAACAATGCTGCTATGAACATAGTTGAGCACATGTCCTTGTGGTACGATTGAGAATCCTTTGGGTATATACATAAAAGTGGTATTGCTGGGTCTTGAGGAAGGTTGTTTCCTAATTTTCTGAGAAATCACCACACTGACATCCAAAGTGGCTGTGCCAGTTAGCACTCCCACCAGCAATGCAGAAGTGTTCCCTTTACCCCATATCCTCTCCAGCATATGTTGTCATCAGTGTTTTTGATCTTGGTCATTCTTACAGGTTTAAGATGGAATCTCAGAGTTATTATGATTTGCATTTCTCTGATGACTAAGGATGTTGAGCATTTCCTTAAGTGTCTTTCAGTAACCCAGACCCATAAAGACAAATATCTTATGTACTCACTCATAAGTGACTTTTAGACATAAAGCAAAGAAAACCAGCCTACAATTCACAATCCCAGAGAATCTAGACTACAAAGGGGACTTTAAGAGAGACACACATGGATCTAATCAACATGGGAAGTAGAAAAAGACAAGATCTCCTGAGTAAATTGGGAGCATGGGGACCATGGGAGAGGGTAGAAGGGGAGGGGAGAGGAATGGAGGGGAGCAGAGAAAAATGTATAGCTCAATAAAATCAATAAAAAATTTTAGAAAAACATCCTTTCCACTTAGAATTATGGTTTGACTTTCTCAAAATTCACTGGTGTTGTCAGGAACTGTTTGTTCTTTCCTGGCTGCTCATACTTGAAATAATCACACAAAAACTACATTATTTGCAATAAGCCAATAGCTCAAGCATATTTCTAGCTAGCTCTTACATCCTAAACTAACCCATCTCCATTAATCTGTGCATCACCACGAGGTCATGGCCTATTGGCAAAGTTTCGGCAGGCTCCAGTGGAGGCATCTATCTCCTGTGGCAGCTACATGGCTTCTCCTTGACTCCACCCACTCTCTCTCTACATCTCTGTTTGGATTTCCTGCCTGGCTTTACTCTGTTAATAACAGCCATTGGCTGAAAGCAGCTTTATTCATTTACCAATAAAAGCAACACGTATATGGAAGGACCTCCCACACCACAGTGGAGCACATTTATGAAAGGCTTTTCCTGTGCTTCATCCTGTTCCATTGGTCAATTTACCTACCTCTCTCATCCAATGGCGTGGGGTGTTGATTGCTGTACTGAGGCCTGAGAAAGAAATTTCCCTCACCATTTTCATTTTGTCAAGATTATAATAAGTTTCTTACTGCACAATCTTGTCTATACCTATAAAGTTACTTGAAGAGATGTTGACAGAAAGTACATTGAAACTGCTGATCAGTTTGGAACAATCCAGACCTTTACTATTTGATACATTAAAGAAAATGGACAAATCTGTTGAGTCATCAATATGTGGATATGATGTATCTCTCAATTTATTAAGATGTTGCTTAATTTCTTTCAACAACTTTCCTATAATTTCCATCACAAATACTCATACATATTGGTAGAAATCCTTCAGTGTTTCACTTTCTTTGCTGGTTGCCACGTCCTATTTTGCCTTTGGTTTTGTTGTTCATGTATCCATTATTGGGATAAGGAAGTGAGGTTGATGTTTGTTTCCTGACCTTGTATCCTTCAGTCTTTCTGAATTCCTTTATTAGCTGTAGAAGCTTATTTTCTGCAAATTCCTGGGAGAATTATACATAAATAGAGATTAATTTCTTTCAGTCACCTTGTCTTTAGTTTGCTTTAGTCATTTTTTTCTGGTTTCCATTGTTGAGTATAATTTTAGATGTAGGGTTTTTATAGATGATCTTTAACAAATTAAAATAGTTCTTAATTCCTAACTGATTAGAGATCATTATGAAACATGAGTGCTAGATTTTATCAAACCCTATTAGTCAATTTTTATGCATCATTCCACATGATCATGTGACTTGTCTTTATGTACATATGACCTGTGTGTGTGTTCATGTGCATGTGGAAGAGTCATGTATGCACATGTGCATATATGCATGGGGAGACCAGGTACTGATGCCAGCTATCTTTCTTAATAGCCCTTTACCGTAAGTTAGTAAGACAGGGTCCCTCATGGAACGTGGAACCCACTGATATGGCTGCATTGCCTGCCAGTGGGCCCCAGAGACCCTCCTCCTTCTCTCTTCCAGATGGATGCTGAAGATACAAACTCCAGTTTTCATTATTTCCCAGCAAGCATTTACCATCTGAACCCTGCCTCTTCTAATGTCCAATACATTTTAAAGTGTACACAGAGTCAGCATGAATCATCTCTTTAGATGCTGTGTCTCTTAATTAGAAAGCATTTGCCCACTGCCTGCTATTCCCTGCCCTTATCCTTCCTCTTCTGCACTTTTCAGAAAGATTTCCCTGTGCAATGTCCAAGCTAGAAAGTGAATGTTTATCCTCTTCCTCCTTGAGAGTAGTTTCTGTATAAATTATTTAAAAATCTACTTCAGGGAACATTGTTTGTCCTCCTCATTCAATCATTTATAACATCATGGGCATATGGATATTTATTTGTGCTTTGGATTATAACCGAATACCAGTGGAATTTTCTGTACAAACTCTTACCATTGTGATCACTGCAGTCTACTTCCAATGGAGCATTTGTCCTTTTGACCCACATCACATCAGTTTTAAAATTATTTTCTTACTAAATGCAAGAAGTTTCAATTTACTTTATAAACACTTTCTGCAGTACTGAAAGCAGTCCTTTCCCAAGACATTCAGCTTGCCTTCCTGAGGAACTATGTGAGAACCCATGATCTGAGGGATACACGTGCTCACTGCTGTTAGGGCTTCCAAGTTTAGAAAAGAAGAAGATACGTGTGGCTTTATTTGCACACACATAGATATGCACACGCCATTTCTATATATCACCACCTCTATCTATAATAGACTAACTACAATTCCATATGAGCACTTCCAAGTTTAGTCTATTACCACACAAATCACTCTGGTCTACTCTTCTTCTGATACACACAGCAACAGTAAGAAATCTAATTCCCACCCTCCATCTCTAGTTCACTAAATTAGTCAGCTCCAGTCAGTGAGTACAGTGATGACTGAAAGGTTCACCCACACCACTCTGCTGTTATTCATGGACTACAGCACTCAAGTACAGTTTCTTTTGCCATAAGTACTATTGACAATACCTATTTACAGAGTTACTTACGTCAGCACAATTTCCCCACTCCTTTTACTGGGAATGTTCCATACATACTTTTGCAATTAGAATGACTCATTACTCCCTTTTTCTCAAAACCAAATATACTTAAATTGTAATTTGGGAGGAGGTAGGTATTGTGAAAAGGACCTCGTATAATACATCAGGGTAAGGTATAATGGGTATTAAAGATATAAGAAGGATGAGACGGATGGTGGAGATGAGATGGGGATCAGAAGACAGCTAAAGGGGGTTGTAGAGTGTGGTAGTGAGAGACTGATGAAGCAACTTCCACAAAGGCTAATGACTGAAACTTGCCCATATCCACAATGCAAACACTCCTCAGGTGTTTGATTCTGAGTCTCCAAGGTTGACATTATTGAACGCAAAATTGGAAAGAGATTTGGGTAACGAGTGCTCCTAATGCTGTAGATGTTGACTCAAGTCCATCACTGTATGAGACAAACTTCTCACCCTGAAGTCCCTGCATCATTCTTGTTATCCAAGACTTGGAGTCGGGGTCCTTGGAAGCCTTGGGAGAGAGCTTGGAGGTAATGCAAAGTGAATGCAGAGCCAGAGTGTAGTCTGGCCAAGCAGGCCAATGACATGGATGGAGCAGTAGGACCAGGATGTGGGGTTGAACAGTGTGCTGTTTAGTGTGTATAACCCACAAAACCTTATCTTGGCAGAAGAAGAAATGGCCTTACTGTGTTTATGATAGATCACTTCCTAATGTCAAAAATAATAAACTTGATGTGAAAAATGCTATAAAATGAATAAGAATACTTTTATTACTTCACTATTACTTTTTGATATGGAGTCATGCATGTTCCCTGGTCCTGAAGTGGCAATCACACTGCCTTAGGAAGCTAGAAGGACACACTGACCCCCTGTGCTTGGCTGGGCCCTTTGTGTTCTGCTGACAGTTTACCTTATTCGTTAAAATCTTCCTAATATTTCTCGTCCAGTAATGAATTTCAAAAATGAAAGGAAAATAAAATTTTTAAATGAGATTTCAAAATTTACATTTTACAAATAACTTTATTTTACATCTTTCTAATTGTAGATATGTTAATATTTCTCATAAGAATATTAATATGTGTAATTTGGATTATTTTACAAATATAAGTTGTATAACTAATAGTCTCTGAAATTATCAAATAGGGAAATAATTGCTTATATAAAAGTAGTTGACTGATGGAGATGTGGCTCAATGGTTAGGCGCACTGGCCAGTCTTCAAGAGGACCTGGGTTCTTTTCCCAGCACCCACAAGTCAGTTTCCTACTGTGGATTACTCCGTTTCCAGGAAAAATGACACCTACTTCTAGGTTCCACAGTCCCTGCATGCACATGGCATGCAGACCCACATACGGGCAAAACACCAACACACAAAAAATAAAAATAAAACAAACCTTTACAAATAGTTTAAATAAAAATAACTAGAGACCTATATAGTTTAGTAAATTGAGATAGATGAGATATAATAAGGACAGACCAGTAATTTTAAAGTATGGAATCTCAATATGTCTCATAATGAGAGAGAGAGAAACACTGATTGTTACCATCATATTATCCATCTAAGTAACATTATAATAAGTCAAAATTCCAATGGCCTTGTACACTGAGCCATAGATCACTGATAAGAACAATCACTTTGACAATTCTCAATTACCATTTAATTAATATCAAGACAATTGGAGCAATTTTCATGAAAGACTAAATCATGTTTCTATTGCCTGCAACATCCAACCCCCACTTATCACATCACCATCATCTTCCCCAACTTCCTCCTCTTTCCCCTTCTCTACCTACGGCTTTCGTCTGCAAAACTGGCTCACTGCAATGCAGGCTCCTGATCTACCACCTCAGTCTCTGCAAATCTCAACCGTCTGGATGACAGGTGTGCCTCACTGGGACCACTCTTCATCTTTCCATCTGCCTTCTGCTACCACTGGAAAGAATTAACATGAATGTCTGTCTTACAGATCAAAAGTGGACATCGCTGGGCACTTAATGTTGCTCTTTCTTTGATATCCTTTCTTCATGGTTTCTGTTTTCTTTCTAGATATATCTGATCCTTTGGTCTCTTCTGAGGGTTGCAAGAAATTGTTTCCTTTCTATGGAATTCTCAAGAAATCTACAACTAACGTCTCATTGCTCTTTATATACTATACTCTGTGGACAGTCTGATTTTAATCTGGTTGTGGCCAGTTTGCTAATGGAAACACAACAAAACTGTTTCCATGTCATGTCATCTTACTTTCCACTCTCTGCTTCACTTAATTTCTCTAAGTTGAAACCTGGCCAATCATTAAGGAACAGAGGCTCTGTGGCAATCCTGAACTCCTCAGAGAACCTGTCTTGTCCTCCTGTCCAGGTTCTGGAGAGGGTTCTAGATGTAGAGATCCTGTCTTGCCCTCTTCTCCAGGTTCCGCAGAGGGTTCTAGGTGTAGAGATCCTGTCTTGCCCTCCTCTCCAGGTTCTGGAGAGTGTTCTAGGTATAGAGGTCGTATCTTGCCCTCTTCTCCAGGTTCTGGAGAGGAGTCTAGGTATAGAGATCCTGTCTTGCCCTCCTCTCTAGGTTCTGCATTTGGTTCGAGGTACAGCCAGGGTGCTAAGGCATGGCTCCTCAGAGAATGAAATCCATTTTAATGAAAATTCGTTTCTTGAGACTCAGTAACACCTTGAAGAGAAAATTGCTTTGTTTTACAACACAGACAAAATAAGCTTAATGGTCTCTAAAAACACCAAATAAAGAGAGAAATAATTGCTTTATCTTGCTGAGGGTAGTGATCTCTGAAATTGGGTAAAATAAAACAAATTGGCTACTCTTGCCAACATCATCAAGCTGCAAAACTACAGAAGAATGCTAACCAAAGAAGAAAGCAACTCTTAACCTATGCAAGACAATTCTATTTCAAATGTACGCATACATAGTACACTCACTGCCTTAATATTAGATGCATATCCCCATATCTATGGAAACAGCACATTGAACTGTCGATGAAATATAGCATTCCTAGGGAGTACGTAGGAATTAATACCATATGAAAATATCCTGTTTTGGTAAATGCCACTTTAGAGACCACAATTATATCTAACTACAATGAAGAGATTTAGTTATGATCTTGAAGCAACAAATTATTTTCGCTGTTGCTACTCACGAGCTTGTCTGTTAGAAAGACAACCCACTGCCTGCACTGACAGGGACTGACGCTGAATGCTTATGACTTTTGCAGTGTGATACTTTATATATTTAGTAAATAGGGTACAGAGAAACAGGGAAAAAGGGATGAGCAGCTATGAAAAATAACTCAAGCAAAATACCTCACAAATTTCCAGAGGCTAACAAAAAAAAGTTTTGTTGACATCCTACAGTTTAAAATTTCATGGAATAAGCATTGTTCTTTTAAGCAGTAGCATAAGTTCAGTCTATGTCTGTCTGTCTTATGCTCCGTAGAAGTTACAAAGCTCTTCTGAGAAGAAAGTAGATTTTCTCTGCGTTTGTATTGCTCAACTGTATGCAGTATAATAACACCTAGCACAATGCGGCAGTCACTGAGTAGTTTACCAGTTAAAAAACCCAAAATTAGACTTTTGCTTTGTATCTTGTGAGCTTCAGACCAAGAAAAAAACTTCATGAGTTTAGACCAAATAAACCCTTAAAATTTTTAATGAGAGCAAATTAGTTTTACAGATGCACATACAGATGGAACAAAAAAAATCGACTGTCTTTGGGGGACATCATTTCCACAGACACACAATTAATTATAGCCATGAAATACAGTATAAATAATGCATGTTCGCATTCCTCACATTCTGAAGTGGAAGAGCAGGCAGTGTTGACTCATTCCACCTGACAACTCAGAGCCATCCAAATCAAGCACAGGATTTTTTTTATTACACAGCAATCAAGGCTCTAATTAGGGCTGGCATTTCACCCATCATCTTCTATCATTACCACAGCAGCGTGTGCTCCTGGTGGCCCAGAAGAAAGCTGGGTAGGGAAAAAGCAGGACAAAAATGACTATTCAAAAAGGAAGGGGGAGGAGAAGTAGAAGAAGGATGAAAAACTTGTTGATACAAGTGTGATTAAACCCAAAGTGTTTAAAACATATAAAATTCAACAGGCAAATTAGCAGGATTAATCACAATTCTAATGTTTAAGTGGTTTTATTTCCCTAGCTACGAGTCTACTTTATTATTTTATGAAACCACTTCAGAAACTTTACTTTTCAAATTTAGGTCTCTTTAATCTCTCATATATTTCCAATAATCATGCAGATGTCTTGATCTGTGTATTTATTACTCTGACACCTGAAACTCAGCACACACAAACGGAAGTCATTCATGGAACTTCTGAAGCCACCTCCCATATTCCATCCGTGAGTAGAACGGACAGCCATTCTTGAAACTCTAAATGCACTGAATCATTGGGCATAGTGTGTGGTAGACTGTAAACTTTAAATTATGTCCGAACTAGCACTCACATAAAATGAGACATTTCAGAACTAAGGGAAACTGATATTTTATCTTTGTCTACAAGTGTACATGTGCACACAGGGGCCAGAGATCTACACTGGGTCTTACTGAATCGACAGTTATCTTATATATTCACTTAGCTACAGTTCATCTGTTCAGCTGGAATAACGAGCCAACGAAATCCAGGATTCCTCTAGTGCCCACATGCACAAACATCCTCAGAGCTGAGGCTTCACATGGGAGCTAAAGATCCCAATCCAGGATCTCCTGCTTGGGTGTAGGGACTTCAACAACTGAGCTATCGCCTCAGACCATAATTTACACTTTTAACCCATCAAGGAGGAAAATAGATGCAGGTGGGTCAATCACTGAACTGTATAATCACTTTGAACTCTACAAATAATTTCCTTGCTTGTCAGTCAAAGATTCTTTTCACCCACGCAGCCATGAATTCTGTTCGATCTCCACTATCTACAACTATAGACACATCCCTAGCATCTAATCTCCAGCATGTGCAATGACCCTGTAATTACCCAAAGTCAAAAGCATTCCCCAACCTACCCTAACCACAGTGCTACAATGATAGTCCCTGACTTCACAGTGTTGATTTCTCCTGCATAAGTACTTTCAAAATGTCTCTGTACATAGAAAACCACTCTAAGGTATATCCAAGGAAAAGAAAAGGCAGGGGTGGATTCGATGGTTCTACATTTAAAAAAACATCCTTTACATCAGAAAATAGAACACACAGAGTCTTTAAAAAAAAGAATGATAAAATAGATTTCTTGGTATTTATAACAATACAATTTGAGATTTGTAGAAGGGATTTACGCAGTATACTCCAGGTTCTTAATTTGAAGACTTTCTCTTAAGTAAGCTATGGATCTTGGGAGGAATCTGAAATAAAACAAAATATTTCAACATACCATTTAAGGGAAGGATGATACTGCAGAGATGAAAGTAAGGCTACTTCAAGGAACTGTCAGCAACTGTGGGGAACACTTCCTTGGCCCAAAGAGCACACACCTAAAGGAAAGGTTCAAGAAGGTCTTCTTTAAGCACACAGTTACACTTTGAGCCATCAAGGCAGGTTTGGTGGTACAAAACTGTGTAACACACAGTAGCCAAGGGAGCCACAGCAGGAAAGGACCTGGATAAAAGTGAACCCAAAGCACAAAACTGTCCTTTCTTCATTCGGGTCCCAGTTTCTATCGCCAAGCTCTACCAAGTATGGGCCACATGGATGCCAGGTGCCATCCCAGGAAGCCCAAGATGGAGTCCCTGTAAAATATCTGTACATTGATCCACTTATTCATCACACTACAATACTTTAATAGACTGAACTGTCAAACGCAATTCTGATAGCTATTTATCAGTTCTAACTGACGAACTCACGCAGTGTAAGTCCCCATTGCCCCTTTTCTCTGTGTGTCTACGGGTGAAGAGCTGGTGCATAGTACCACACCGTGGCCCTAAGCTTGTTAGTTTCGATTTAGTTAGAAGCAGAGAATCACTTGAAGCACAGGGGGCTCAGTAGAGCAGTGTCCTGAAGCACAGGACAGACTAATGCGAAGAGAGACCCAAGTTAAGTGTACTGGATAAGAGAGGAGAGTCCCATGATTGGGCCACAACCATTTAGCTTTGTGGGGACAAGGGGTGAGTGACATGGAATGTCTTTCTCCTAAGTGTATAGTTCTGACTCTCATTCCCGGATAGGCTTGAAGGAAAGTGTTCTTCAGTAAAAAGCCCCCTGGGATTTTTATCTCTTAATGTGTTTGCTTTCTCTCCAAAGCAGGAAAAACTATCTTAAATCAGAGACAGGGCCAGTGAGATGGTTCAGTGGATAAGGGCCACGAAGTCTAAAAGCTTAGTTTACTCCCCAGAGCCACATGATGGGAGAAGAGAACCAACTCAGATCCACATATGTGTTCAGGGCTACACACATGCACTCATGCACACACACACACACACACACACAATGTTACTTTAAAAAAGATCTAGGAACCAGAAAAACTGTGTGTACACAAATCCAGAGGATAAATATCTGCATCTGCAGAGCTTCCACAAAAACTTGAATATTTGCAAATGAAGGGCAAGCAGAGAACTCGGCGGCTTGAAGCTAGGCCAGCAGTTGGACAAGGTCAATGAGTTAGTGCCTGTGGGATGCTGTGTGCTTAATAGACCAGATACAGTGGACAACAGTTTGGGGCCATGCTGTACTGTTCCATGTTTTTCTCTTCAGTCATAGGGGGCTTGCCTGATTCCAAACATTGATGTGATATCAAAGTCACAGGCAGCAGGGCGCTCCATATGTCCAGATGCCTTGCGGTGTGCACAGACCAACCAAGAGTCGTTTGTGAGAAAAGCATTGTAATTGCAGGAAAGGTTGAGAGCAGTCACCAGCCACCACGGACCACCACCAGCCACCATGGGCCACCATCACTAGCCTGGCTGCTGGGCAGGGATACTCAGAGCAAGGAGGGCGTGACTTTGATGGTTACTGTGTAATAAGCCTTGACTTTCATAATCTTATTTATACAAATGTCTGGATTTCAGCTGGGGAAGGTGGCGGTAAAGGAGTTGCCTCCATTTACCTTCACCGTCATTAAGGCCTCTGGCAGGGAACTGGACATTAGCACAGAGCACACTTACCAGGAAGATGGAACTGCATTATTTCCTTACCGCCAGCTGCCATTTCAGATTCCCTCTGGCTACTGCTGCTCTTCATATGCTTTCGTGAGCGTCATTGCTTTAGAATGTTCAATATTGCCTGTAAGACAAGTTCCAGCCGAGATCCTCAGGCCGCATCACATCTTATTTCAAGCGTTCTGTTTGTGAGACAGCATGCACTGTCTCATTCTGGACCATCCACACCACGCTAGCCATGTGGCTCCTGTTTAAAGAAGAAGAAAAAAGCTGTACTCAGGATTTATATCTAGTCTGGGAAAATTGTTTCCAAACTGGGAGGATTTAGAAATTAGCGTGTGTTAAGAGGACTGTCATTGTCCAAGTTTGTGCTGCCATAGCAAAAACCACAGAGTGAGCATCAGGAAGCCTCTTCTGAGGCTGGATATCTAAGGCTGGGTGTCAGCAAGGTTTGATTCTGAAGCGATTTCTCCTGGATTAAAGAAATAGCTTCACTCTGCCCAGAGAAGGTCTCTCTCTATGAATATGGGAGAAAAGAGGAGACAGAGGTGGGAGAGAGAAGTGAGGGAGTAGAGAAAATACAAAGAAGTGAAGGGGGCACCAGGAAAAAGAAACAGAAACAGAGTGTGGTGGCAAGAAATGAGAGGGGGGAGGGAGGGAGGGAAGGAGGGAGGGAGGGAGGGAGGGAGGGAAGAGGAAAGGAGAAAAGAGAAGAGAGGAGAGGAGAGGAGACAAGGGGAGAGGAGAGGAGAGGAGACAAGGGGAGAGTAGAGGAGAAGAGAGGGGAGGGGAAGGGAAGGGAAGAGAAGAGAAGAGAAGAGAAGAGAAGAGAAGAGAAGAGAAGAGAAGAGAAGAGAAGAGAAGAGAAGAGAGAGATATTCAATGTTCTGTAGCTTCTCTCCTAGTCCGATAAGACAACCACAGCCTCATAGCCCCATTTAACCCTAATCATCCCAACTTCCAGATACCATCATATGGAGATAGACAGGATGCAACATGCAAGTAGAAGACACAAACAGCCAATCCATAGCAATCCCACAATAAAATGTTCAATGTGAAAATGTTCCACACAGATATTTTCTCTTGATATGGGATCTGTGCATTGGCTGCTGATGTTCCCAACAGATCTGTTCAGTGGTCAGTGCATGAAAGTAACATGCTATGAACTGTGCATGAAGGTAACATGCTTTAGAAATAATAAAATAACTAACTAACTCTCTTTTTTTTCACCGAACTGCCCATTCGGTGAACTACACAAGCAAAATATACTTCACAGTGAATCGGGGGGGGGGGAATGTTTTGCTGTATAATATATAATTGATTGATGTGACAACAATATAGAATATATAATATAATAGTGACAAATTATCTTAAATATTATAAGCATCATGCTGTATGTGAAATTGGCATTTGAATACTATCCAAATGGTCACTCCAAGAGAGGGCAGTAAAGAGGAAAATTCTAAGAGTTCAGGAAAAGCTCACATTTGGACTCATTTTGTGCACCTGACAATTTACTAGATAAGCATGTATTTAAACAGTTTATTTCAGAAAAATAGCACAATAATGAATGCACAGACTCATCATAAGTAACCCTGGATGAACTTTCAGCAAACCATAAGTAAAAACAATCCCTAGAGTGCAGGAGCCTTACATTTAGAGTCAGATATCAGAAATCTGACTTATAGTAAACCAAGTACATTCTGGTTTGGGGTTTGGATGAAATTAGATTTTGTGTGTGTGTGTGTGTGTGTGTGGAGAGAGAGAGAGAGAGAGAGAGAGAGAGAGAGAGAGAGAGAGAGAGAGAGCAAGTATGTATGTATGTATATATGTATGTATGTAGTCTATATCTGCTTCTGACTTCATTAGCATCTGTTTGCTTTTGCTGATGACCAGATACACACTCCTGTCACTCAGTGTTCCTACACATTGCAGTCTTTGACACCATGGGTCTGCCTGGCTCTTCTGTGCACAACCCCTAGTGGCCAGTTCCTGTATTTCAGAACCAATTTGTTCTGGAACTAGCCATGCACTTGCAGAAGAATCAACTGCACCATTTAGAAAAAATACTTCCTTAGTACAGTACACATATTACAGAGTGAGCCCTCATTAATTTCCTTTCCTGGTTATCCAAATGACTGGAACAGTTTGCATTTAGTTCAGAAAGATTTTATTTCTGAGGAAAGCAAAAGTTAAAGTCAAATGAATTTCTTATAAAGATTAAAATTATAAAATCTCCAGCGTCAGTATACAAATAAGTTACTTTCAAACTCATGAATACCAGTCAGTACAGAATAACTATACTGGACTGTGAAGATATAAGCAACAAACTCCCATTTCTGATGATCTATTTATGGGTACATAGGAATACAAACAAATAGATATATTGATACCATAATTTCTTTAATAAACTACCTATAAAACATCCCTAACTTGCCTGCAAAAAGATCTGTTCTATGTAAAGGGCACACTGTGTGTAAACCGATCCCTCACAAGCCATGCTGTGTTGTGTGCATATGCACGCGTGTGTGGTATCTCAGAATACACCTCATACACTGTCCTCTGTACCTGACATGGTTGGTAGTGCTTCCTCCAGCAACATCCTTTTCATTCTTTAATGTTTTTCCTCTGAAGCACCCACTGGAAGCCACTCACTCTTGCACTATCTTCCCCTTAGGTATCTCCTTCCTCCCAATCTCCACTCGTCATCTGATCAGCCAGTGCCACATGCTTCTCCAGGGAGATGCTCTGTATTCAGACTTAGACTGACTTCATGTTTCCAGACCTTTCTGTTGAATTCCAGATTTACATCGACAATTTTAACTATCTGTATACAAACATACATGTACGTGCGCACATAAATATGCACAGAAGTACACATATACTATATGAATAAATCAGTTGTATGTATAACCTATGTTTTACATGTACATAATAAATAGACTAACACGGACTTATGTGCGTGAGTCTAATTACTATCTCCCCCTCCCGCATTTACTGCTGAGCTCCTGAACTCAGAATCACTCAGAACTAGAGTGTCCAGCTCCCCGTGTTCATGCTGTGAGCATTTTCTCAGCTTCCATGGTCAGTGGAGCAGTGACCCATTCTCTGGCTGGGTCTCTCTCTTCTTCTACCTACTCAAACACTTTACTTCTTTGTCACCTCAAATCTCTCTAAGGATTTTCTCTTTTCCCCATTGCACCTCCCTCCTTCAAGCTGCACGGCACCACCAGGGACAACTGCTGAGACCGCTTGTCAGATCTCACACTTGTGCTTTGAACTCAAGTCTGTGGTGCCCAAAATTAACTGCTCAGCTCTGGCGAGGGTTTCTCGGGCGCTCTTACTCTTTACATTCCAAAGCACAGTTTCAGCGAAGCGGCTGACCACTTTTGGCTTGGGACTATCATAGTTTTGAGCTGAGGCTACACAATTAGCAGCAAGACTAGAGCTATCAAGGAGTGGGCCATAGCAGGTGTCATATACACTCTGGTCATAATAAAAAACATAGCCTAGTGGTGGTGACGCACACCTTTAATCCCAGCACTCGGGAGGCAGAGGCAAGCAGATCTCTGTGAGTTTGAGACCAGCCTGGCCTACAAAAGCTAGTTCCAGGACAGGCTCCAAAGCTACAGAGAAACCATGTCTCAAAAAACCAATAATAATAATAATAATAATAATAATAATTCTTTAATAAAATTCTAACACATACTGATTTTTCCCAAGAATACATTTACTTTGTACTTTGTTTTTATGGGGGGGTGTTTATCTTAGTAATTTAAAATGAATCACAGCAGTATTATCCTAGCATTTAAGTCATTAATATAACATGCCTTCACTGGCCTGCTTATAGAGCTGATGCAACCAATTATTTTATCTTCAATTTCAAATTCTTGTTGTTTTATCATTTTCTCAATAAAGATATATAAAAATACTGACAATGTCATTAACCAATGAAAGCAAAAAAAAATACTTACAATGAAACCAGCATCATTTTCTTCTATATTTCCAACATAGTAATGATACTTCATAATTTTCACATTTAGGTGAAAGATATTTATACAGTCTTCAGACACATCAAACACGTATTAAATTTCAGGACACTATATGGTAAAGGTGAGACAATGTCCCTTCAGAAGGTGGACAGCCCTATGCAAACATCCCCAATAGGTTTACTGGACTCACTTCTCCCAGTGGCCAGCACTTCTCCATCAATCCACAATTCAGTCATAACAAGACAAACTGCCTGTAATTTTCCACAGCGCCATCTTCAGCCATGTGCCTTCACTCATCCCGTAGATGTCTGAAAGACCGTTTCTCCATGATTCTCTTTGGCTGGTGTTCACAACACCAGCAAATTTACTCAGCAATTCTGCATCATCAGCCTTTCTTTGCCTGGTTCTGCATACGCAGAAGAAATTCTCAAAACACCCACAAGTATAACCTTGCAGAAAGACAGCATCTTAGGAACAGTCTCTGTAAACATTTTCTCCTTCCCTGTGGTTGTGGACACTGCAGGGAGCACCCACAATAGTCAAAGTCAGAGGATGACTTCCATCAAGGCAACAGACCCTTGATGAATAATTTGTTAGAAAACTTCTATTATCAAAGCAGAATGATGTTCAGATTTTATTCTGAATTAATATATACAAGTTTTCATAAAATGCAATACATTGTCCACAAATATTACTGGGCTGACCCTTAGTTTTCAACTTCTATGAATCCTAGAGCTTTAAGAAGAGTAGATAGTTTATTTTTAATTTATGTACATTCACTTCCAGAGTCTTTTTTGCTCCCCAAATTCTAACAAATGGCAAAATGCTGGCAGAGTTGGCCTAACACAGGGACAAAATTCAGGCCCAACTCAGGGACAAAAGGTACAAGTATCTAGGAGAAGCTTGGAACCAAGCCTGGTAAGTAAGATCAATAGCTTCCAGGATGCTGTAGGAAATAAGGAACTTTTAATATATGTTCTCTTGCTTTATAGTCACAACAACCTCATCTGATATAAACCCATTGTAACCAAACCCAAATGGTAATTGAAATAGTACTTTGAGAGACATTTGATTAATAAAATGAATAATTAAATTTATTTAATTTTTTCTGAACTTCCATGATAAGTGCACTAGAAGTTTCTGGTGACATCCTCACAGCTTGCACTGTGCTTTTGATGGATGGTGCTGCTCTACAGAATAAAGTTTCAGGTTCAGATTGTGGCGAAGTGGGAAGAAAGAAGAAGACAGTTCTGGATGACAAAATGTTTTCCTTAGGTCTACGTAAGAAACTTGAGCATGTGAGACAAAAGTAGAGGAAATGTCTCAGAAGAACGTAGACACCAATTCTGGGGAAACTCTCCACAAAGTCAAAAGGACAGTTGTGTGGCAAAGAAGAGTAGACCTGGCACAGAAGCCATCTGAAGCCAGGTCTTGACTGTGTACTGAGGATAATGCAGGTGCCCATCAACAGTCCAGCATTCCTTTATCAACATAGCTACCTCAAGATACCACATCAACTGCCTTATCTACTGGCAACTGGTAGTGACTCTGTTGTCAGTATCAAAGGCCTCAGCTGCTTTTGCCCATCAGAAGGATATTTGCTTGTGTTGGGAAAGCAGCTATGTCTACCCATTCCCTTGTTCTTCTGAATCCCATGCAAAGGATATTAAAGTCCCAGAAGATGATCTGGCAAATGGCAAGACGTTCCTAGCACATCACTGGAATGAAAACTGAGAAACTCATGCACTCCCAACTAGAGCCCTTTTAATATAATCTCCAAGACCACTGGTTCTGTGATCGACAGAGTCAAGGTTGTTGTCTGAGGTTTCTGTCCTGCCTGGTTCCTACAGTCATTAAGTCCCAAAGAAATCACACTGAGGTCTACATTAGTTATAAACTGATTGGCCCATTAGCTCAGGCTTCTTATTAACTCTTAACGCTTATATTAGCCACGTGACTCAGTACCTTATTCAGTGAGGCAGTCACATCTTGCTTGCTCTGTGGCTGGGTCACGACTGCAGACTAGGACTTCCTTCTTCCCAGAATTAGCTGTTCTCATTGATCCACCTCTACTTCCTGTCTGGTGGTCCCACCTATACTTCCTGTCTGGCTACTGGCCAATCAGCATTTATTTAAAATACAATTGACAGAATATAGACCATTGTCCCGTACCACAGGTAAGTTTCTACTTATCTAAGCAGTTCCCTTTGAGGTCCAGAAATTCATCTCTTACTGAAACCTCTCTTTAAAACAGGACTGAAACATAAAAGGACCTAACTTTACCATGCCATGATTGGAGTACAAAGATCCTCCTCCCTCTCCACGCTCTTGTCTTTCCTTTTTGAAAAAAAGAATTGTGACACACCCTAGCATTCCATATAATATCCATCCTGACACCCACTATGTAAGTGATAATCTGTAAGCATTTGCTGAAACCAGATACCACATAAGCAAATCTGATTTAACATTATGTACTTTGTTCTACAAGATCCTCTACATCATCAGAAAATGTAAATGCATTTCATACAAATTTATAGGGGTAAACAGGCATATCACTGCACGTACTGTGCACAACTTGATGAGATTTGCAAAGAATGCATTTTCCTGGGTCAACACACACACACACACACACACACACAGAGAGAGAGAGAGAGAGAGAACATGTTAGACAATTTCATCATAATATTATAAAGCATGCATCCAAAAAGAATGTCTGGTTTTTCAGAGCAAAGTAGAAATGTTTCTTTGGACATAATATTGTTTTAATTTCAATACTATGTATCCTTTGAAGGGAGCCATCTTGACCTTTTATCTTAATTAATAACTGTCAGTTAATATCACATTTGCTTCATCATCACGTCTCTCATCACATGTCAGACCTCACCTCCTCATTGTTCAGACAGTGAATGAAAACTGGAGGACAAGAACTTGGAGATGAAACTATCTGTTCAGAGTCAGATAATTCTTTGCTGGCGGAGCTATGTAGTATATTTTAGAATGCTAAGCACCACTTTTGACTCCAATCTTCTGGGTTCCCATCAAAGCCCCCATTTGTCTGTGTGTGTGTGTGTATGTGTGTGCATGTGCACATGTGTGTTCAGATGTTCACATATACATGAGTATGTGCAGTCTAGAGGACAAACTCAACTGTTGTTCCTTGATGCCATGTACCTTGTTTTGGGGGACAAGGCCTCTCTTGGCTACTGTTCATCATGTGGGGTAAGTTGACTCTTCAGTGAGCTGTCGGGATCTGCCTGTCTCTAGTTCTCTGACACTGGGTTAGCAAGGATGCATCACTACAACCTACTATAAAAAGTATGGGTTCTGCAGATTCAATCTCAGATACTCCTGCTTGCAAGGCAAGAACAGTTTTGACTGAGCTTTTATCCCAGTCCTCATATCTCCCAGTTAAAAATACCTCCGGGCATTTCCAAAATCTTTCGGTTATGAAATCGCCCCTCTCTGTAGGTGAAAAGAATCATTGCTATAATGCAGTTAATAACTGAAATGAAACAAAGTGGGCACTGTCCTGTAACTAGATCTAAAATGACAAAATAAATAAAATGCGCAAAGTCTCTAAATAACAAAGCACATTACCACAGATACTCTTTTCTTATTGGAAAGGCATTATAAGACTGTGAAAATGACATCATCTTGATAGTCCAAGAAACAAAATGATTACTTTGAGTCTCACCATAAGCTAAGCAAAAAAAAAAAAAAAAAAGTGCTAGAAGTATCATTACTTTCTACAAGAAGATCTAAAAACTCCTTCATTCTGGAATCTGAATCAAATGGAATTAGCATAATTCGTGCAATCATGCCCATGCTTTATGTTTCAAAGGCTTTGGTAAGCAGCTGTTCAAGAATAGTCAGGGTCTAGCTTATGATTTTAAATGAATTGTAAAGTTTTAAACTTTGGACAAGAAATTGTCATTGCCGTTCCCAGAGCTGGGAAAACCTCTGTGGTCTCTTTGGTTGTCAGAACGCAGTTTCCTTCAGGTTTAAAGAACACTGAAGAGCAAGCAGCTCCTCGTCCTCTGTCACTGGACTTACTCCCTTTCCTTTCCAGTCAGGAGATTTCTTATCATCATTACCCATTTTATCAGAGTCTCAATAAAATCTACTGATAATAAAATCTATTCATAATTTCTGGGTCTGATAGACAACAAATAGACTCTGCAAAATACCCAAAGTTACAGTCAGAGGAGTTGCTGAGATGCTCAGCGGGGAAAGGCACTTGCTAGGAAGCCTGGTGACCTGCGTTTAATCCCCAGAAACCACATGGTAGGAAGTGTGAACTGACCTCTGACCTCCACACATATACTGTGGTGTACATCAGCAACGCCCCCCCACACACAACAAATAAATGAAACTAAGAATTAAAAGCTTATGATCAGGACTATATACTATGTACAATTCAGTACAAAATGAAAATGTGCAACCCTTCAGCAAAAATCATTTAGTTTCATGAGAGTGATCAAATATCCAGGCCCCTCTCAGGGAACTCAAGTCTGCAGAGGTCTCAGACCCTGCTGATAGCCAGGGCTGGTTTTGCCATAGCTTTTTCCAGGCAGTCCTGGAGAAATCCCCAAAGCTCTACACATTTTCTTTACCCATGAGAACACAAAAAAGCTGTTTCTCCTCATGCGTGTCTGGTGGGGCTTAATGGAATCATTGCCACTAATACTCTCAGATTTGGAAGGTTCTCTCCCAAAAGCCAACCTCAGATGTTTATGAACGTATATTGAAATCAGTATTATTTCTACCTTAATCCACTTCCACCTGGCTCACACTGATTTGCCTTCTGAACAAAGGAAAAATTAAGTGCGGGCTCTCTGTGCTGCAGATAGATTACACCATAAAGCCACGAGAGTGATTTCCATGGGCAACAAAGGAGAATTGAGACCCATTATGGTCTCATATGCCTCATGCAGTGGTGCATGGACAGATAATTATTTTTTTTGTACTCCAGGATTTCTTTGCTTGTGTGAATTTTTATCATAGGGAAAAATATGACTGAGAATTGAGAGAGCCCCTGTCACTTGGCTCCTTTGTGAAGAGTCTCCTTTAAAATGTGTGGTGTCAGACGTTGGCTAAAAAGCTTGCTACTCTGTCAGCACGAAGCGCTGAAAAGGAGAGCACTGGAATTTAGAAAGTGTGTTTCCCTGACTGAACATGTAGTTTTGTAGGTAGGGTGCTTATCTAATAATAAGAAAACCCTGAGTTCAATTCTCAGACACCATAAAAGTAGGTGTGGTGGCATAAACCTGTAACTCTAGTACAAGGAAGGCTGAGGCAGTAGAATCAGCCGTCCCAGCTCATCCTAGGCTGCACAGAAATTTCAAGGTCAGCCTGGACTACATGGTTAAAAGAAACTTTGAGAAAGAGAAGGGGGCAGTTTTTCTGAAGGGACAGAAGCTTAAGAAACTTGAAAGCCTTCCAGCACATTCTCCTCAAAGGGGACAACATGTTCTTGTCTTTATATATAGTGTCTCTCAACCCATATTGGAGAAACTTATATTTACAGTAAATGGTATTAAATATACAGACCAACAACTAGAGTCCATGCAGAGAGTAAAAGGCTAGCTCTGAATGGGCAAGTTACATCATAGTTCCACCCTACAAAACTCAAGAATCATCAAAAGGAGGGACAGAAAGACTGTGAGAACTGAAGGTAGCGGACACCAGCTACTGAACAATCAACAACACTGCCACAATTGAGTGTGTGCACAAGATCTTCACAAGATCCAGCAGTCAAACTCCTAACCATTGTCGGGGAGGGGCTCAGGATATGACAGCCTTTGCCCAGGACATAGTGGCAACTCACGGCTGCTGGAGGAAAGAAGATCAGTGTTCTTCAGGGAGGTGGCCCTGGAGAGGCTATCTGTAACAGCCAATCTTGATTTACAACTTGACTATCTCTAGTATCAAATGAAGCCTACAATGCCCAGCCCTCATGTGAGGAAATTTCTTAACCAAATTATTTGAAGCAAGAAGACTTACCCTAAACCTGAGCCAGATTCTCTATTGGCAGATCACATAAAAGGGAACAGAAGAAAGGAAATTTAGCTTTTTGCCCAACTTGCCCTTACCTTGTCTGGCAAATTTATGTATCTTGTTGCTTCTGGAATTAAGTCCAACTTCTTCAGGTTTCTAATATAGAATGACCACCATCAGTCCCCCAGGACTCCACTGCTGCTAGATTAGGACCTCTAAGATATCTAGACTTGTGGGCTGAAGAACTCTTGAATTCTCAGGCTTTCTGTAATAAGACAGCTGTTGTTAGATGCCCTGGACCACATCCTGTAGACCACATCCTCTTTCAATATAAAAATTAATACTATCACATGTGTCTTTCAAGAACCCTGCTAATACACTTCCCACTATATAGTCCTACACTCATGCACACACAGACAATGCTAGGTGGACTCAATGGGTTTTCAAAAACAAAGCCAAACTAAAGTGTACATGAAGTCAGGAGGGGAAAGTTGTGGTAGATACAGGCTAGCAATTGGAGGAAAGTAAAAGAGGGTAAATTTGGTCAAAACTCATTGTATTTTCATATATTATTCTCAACAAACAAAGCATATTTTTAAAAGAGGACATGGGAACTAGAAATTAATTGTAACTACCTGAGTTTGTTTATTTATTTATTTTTAATTGGCACCTTCTCTTCATGGTATCCAAACCTGGAACTTGAGAACATGGTACCAGATGGTTGGGTTCTGGTGAGGACCTTTCTCCTGGCTGACTGTGTCTTTATAAGGGAGGAAAGACACATGCCTGAAATCTCATACTTTATAAGGAAAGCCATCGCTTTGAGAGACTTCAGTTTTGATCATATCCAAACCCAAGTGAGTCCCAGCTCTGCGTATAATTGTATGTAGGGTTAATATGTCAATTATGGGTTTAGAAATGATACAAACATTCATTCCACAGCAGATGTTATCCAGATAAGATTAAGATCCTATAACTTTAAAGGGCTATACAAGAAACAAGCATGAGTGAAAGGCATGCGCACCCCACCAAAACTCATGCTGGCATTTGTAAATTTACAAGTTTTACTAAATAAACACAATATGGCTCAGGAAAAAGGAGAGGTATGTGATGTGGGAGTCCCCTCTGTGTGCTGTGATTACCATTAATGAATAAAGAAACTGCCTTGGCCTATTGATAGGGCAGAACTTAGGTAGGCAGGGAGGTCTGAACTGAATGCTGGGAGAAAGAAGGGCAGAGTCAGAGTCGCAATGGAGTCGCGGCCACCGGAGATAGACATACTGAAACTTTGCTGGTAGGCCACGACCTCATGGTGATGCACAGATTAATGGAGATGGGTTAAACGAAGATGTAAGAGTCAGCCAATAAGAAGCTAGAGCTAATAGGCCAAGCAATGATTTAATGAATATAGTTTCTGTGTGATTATTTCGGTTCTGGGCTGCCGGGACAAACAAGCAACTCCTCCTTCTACAGGTATGTGCTGAGTTTCATCTGGAAGGAAGGCAGAAGACTGGTAAGATATCACCCAGTGTGTGAACAAACCCAGTCCAGAGGGTGTGGAACTCTTCATGCATGACCTGGCTTTTACACTGGGGAAAGGGAACAGAGTTACTGATTCTGGTTGTCATTCTCAGGTGACTCTGAAAAGTATAGTAGATGTAGCTGTGCTCAGAAGCATCGTGTAAACCTGAAACATTGCTGGCAAAGCTGTTGAGCCACAAGTGACCACAGCTAAACATGAACCTAGGGTCTGCCACTCTTGTCCCAGGTTGCTGGCCTTTGGCTAAATCTCTCATAACCAGGGACTTCATATCTGGTCACATCTAGAGAGGAAATAAGTGCAGTGGAAAGGTGGGTTTATATACATTTATAGTTCTCAAAGTTTATTTTTAAGTTTTCTATAATACTTATTATTCCAGAAAGGACTTACTTCCTTTAAACCAGATGAAGAAAGAATATTATCATAGGAAAAGTGGGATTTGCCTCATAAAGTGTCATTGATAGTTATCTGAACAGTTATCAGTGATGGTGACCACTGATACAGCCATTTGCTGTCCGTATACCTGGAGTCAGCTCTAGCTCAGCATGCCTAAATATGTGTCACGTGCCTCCCACATACCCATTTTCCACAGCTCTAACATACTAGTAGTCAGCTGCAATCTTCCAGCTCCTTCCCTCTGTGGACAATGTCAGGCAGAGTTGTCTTCCCTGCATATATGTGTGCCAACAGGCATAACAAAATAGCTTGTGGCGATCAGAGCAGGCATTGACTTTCTCCTTTCGCCATGTAGATCTCATGGTCAAACTCAGATCACCAGTCTTGGCAGCAAGCACCCTTACCTACTGAGCCATTTTGCCAGTTCATTCCTTATGGTTCATGTCATTTTTTTTTTATTCCCAACTGTTTCATACCTCTAATGTATTTTTTCCACCTCAACATCCTTTAGTGTGAACAATGCAATCACTTGTACAAAACATAGCTTGGCTCCTACATCAAACACCTCCCTCATGTGTGTGATCAAGTCTCTGACTTAAAGGGTGGGAGGAATTATTTTGGTTTATAGCTTAAAAAGGAACACATGCTGCCCTAGGAGGGCAGAAACTAAGGCTATGCTTCAAAACCCACTTCTAGTGTCTGCTTCCTTCGGTCAGGTTCTACCTTGCAAAGACTCTACATGACTGAGGTTTCTGTCCTGCCCAGTTCCCACAGTCATTAGGTCCCAAAGAAATCACACAGAGGTCTACAATAGTTATAAACTGATTGGCCCATTAGCTCAGGCTTCTTATTAATGCTTATAACTTACATTAGCCCATTATTCTTGTCTATGCTAGCCACATGGCTCAGTACCTTTTTCAGCGGTGTAGTCACATCTTGCTTCTTCTGTGTCTGGACAGGACTGCAGAGGGAGCTTCCCTCTTCCCAAAATTCTCCTGTTCTCATTGACCCGCCTCTACTTCCTGTCTGGTTGTCCCGCCTATACTTCCTGCCTGGCTACTGGCCAATCAGCGTTTATTTAAAACATAATTGACAGAATATAGACAATTGTCCCGCACCATACAACTTTCTGAAGCCGCGCTCCTAGTGAGGACTCTACAAGGTGGAGAGCTCCAGGTGAGGACCCAGGGTTCAAACACAGGAGCCTAAAGAACACATTTTACATTTAAATGGCAGCAGCTACCTTCAGGCGATGCCATGTCAGAGCTCTGCTTCTCCCCCTTCACTCACATCCCACCAGTGGCTCATACTACAGTACATGGGCAAGATAGGAAGGCTCTGCACATTCGTCAGCCCCTTCTCCCTTTGACCTTCATTTCCTCAGCTTATATCCTCTCATAGGAAAGCCTCACCTTTCCCATAAAACACATCCTAGCCTTACTTATTCCCTTCCTCCTCTGACATTCAACTCCTTACCCTGCCCCTCTAATGCATTCCCTTCCTGCCCCCAGTTGGTGACCAGTTTTAATTATGTCTCCCATCTGGATGCACAGGGCTCCGGCCTTCACTTGGCCCACTTCGAAGCTATGCAACACTGAGTGGGAACCAGGCTTCACTTACTTTCCACTTGCGTCACTACTGCCCGGACCCATGTTTGAAATGATACAGATACCAAATAAAATGTGGTTAGTGAATGAGCATTAGAAACCATGTTTTAAAACCAAAAATGAGAATCCTCATTTGTGTTTTTAGAGACTCTCTATCCTGTGTCAGATTTTTCATACTGAATATAGAAACTGGATTGAAAATTAACACTAAAGTTTCTGGAAGTCTAATGATTGCATTCGGGGGCTCTTCTTAATTTCTTAATTTCATTTCCACTTTAAGGCGTTACTGGGGCAACTTCAAACTTTCTCCAGAAGTTGGAAAAGGAATATTAGGGCTGAGCAGAAATTTCAAGATATCAAATGATTCCTTCTTTACAAAACCTGTTCATTCTTCCAGCTCAAGTGAGCAAAAGAGGCTCCTTTATCAAAGGGTGATTACCCACTGTCATTGTCCTGCATTCTGAAAATCACACATAAAAACGTCTTCTAGTAACACCAGAAGCTCCAAAGCAACAAAAGGATTCATGGAAAGGAGAATTATCCTCTTAATCCTTCCCATGTTAGGTACAGACTTTCTGTGATTGCCTTTGGCTCTGTTCGCACGCGAGAATGACAAAGCAGTGCCTGTCAATCACATGTCATTGCCTTCACTTGTCTTTCAAATTTCTCTCGTCACATGTCATGTAATGTCCCAATATGCTTTAGAGACTAAGGAGGATGACAAATTCAGGAAATTAGGGTAACAAAAAAGTAAAGTCCATAATACTCCCTGCAGCAGGTGCATGAATGCAGAGGCAATCGAAGTAGCAAAATTACTTAGAATCTAAAAGTGCTATGCTGGAAAAGACAGAAATCATAAGGATTATTCACTCAGAAATGCTTGTTAAATGAATTCCATTTTGTAACCCATTTCCAAAACCTTTGTAAGTGCCTCCTATTGATTGGGATAAATTTCACCTGTGACCATGGGGGACTCTTGATAAGGACAATATAAAGTAGGTCGACCGCGCCCGGGTAGATGGCCCCACAGCCACAAACACAAGAGAAGCACTGATTGGACTCTGTGGGTTATAAAAAATAAAATGGTGATATAAGATTGGGGAGGAGTAGGGATAGATGGTAGATCTCAGAGGAGGTAGAGGAAGAGTTGGGATGAGTATGATCAAAGTACATTGTACATTTTTATGAAATTCTCAAAGAATTAATGGAAGCATTATGTATTTTTAAGTAAATTAATCCCTAGAAAGTAAAGAGACGGTATAAAGAATAGAAGCAACTTAAAAACCACACTGACAGATGCTTCAGAACAACAGAAAACTAACCAAAAAAGCTTCCACACAAGCACCCATTGGGAAAGGAATGTACTGAGAGTCATACCCTTGACATTTTCATCTGTGTAAAACAAAATATTCAATTGTTACAAAGAAGATTTGGAGCAAAATTCACCTCAAATCTATCTAACAAACAGCAGAAAACAATTCAAGGTTAAAACAAAAGCAGCCAGAGTTTCAACCTTGAGAAAGAAGGAATGACTCATGGGAGGAAGACAAATTAAGAATCAAGTGTCTTCTAACCCGATAAACAAAAGCTTTAGTGTGTGGACAAATCAAGCAAACAACTCAAAGCTTTTATGACTATTCGGGAATTCAAAGCTTACTTGAAGGCTTACTATTACTGCAAAAAAAAAAAAAAAAAAAAAAAAACATTAACAAGTTTGGTGTTCTGAGGCCAGTAATTTGTCGGTTCTCACAGTTTCTTTGTATAGAGCTTTTGCTTGTGTTGCTAGCTGCTGCATGTCATGAGTTAAGGGTTGCTCTAAATGCCATTTCCTTGATATTTCCCCTTCTAATTAAGGGAAGCCTTCACAGGAGCTAGAGAAACGGGCCAGTGGCTAGGCGAGCTCACTGCCTTTCCAGAGTACCTCCATTTGCCTTCACTATTCAAGTCAGATGGCTTAAAAGTGCCTGTAACTTTACCTCTAGAGCTCAAACCAATGCTCTCTCTGCCTCTGTGGGCACTCCCACACAGGGCATACACTACACACACACACACACACACACACACACACACACACACACACGAAATAAAAATAAATAATTAAAGTTTAAAAAAAAGGCACCTTCAGAGAGCTCAGGTGCCCAACTTGGACTACGGTACATGGATGTCTAAGATAGGTAGTCACTGGTCTATGAGTAAGTTTTAGTGTGAGGATACAAATACGTGTGTACCACAGCACAAAGATGTCTTGTGCACATGGTCACTGGCCTGTATGTAAATTCTAGCGTGCACATACAGATGCACACGTGTTTCTCTACTACACTCATGCTCAGACTCCATGGTCTTTCTTATGGTGAGGTCATATCTTTCCTGGAAATTTTCTTCTTGTTTGCAAGCAGCCCAGGTTTGTAGATATTAAGTATCACTAAACAATTCAGCAAGACATGACTCTACAAATATACAAGCAAATGACTAAAATAATGAAATCAAATAGAACTGACTGCGAAGGCCACAGCCAAGTTCAGCCAGGAGAGCTCTGCCAGAGGAAAGGTCCCCTGGAGGCAGCTGGATCCTCAGCACAGGTGTTCTCTCAAAGCTGTAGATCTGAAGTGTGCAAGAAGGCCCTTGAAGTACAGCCTAAAATCAAGCCTTTCAGTTGTGATGCTGTCAACCAAACCTCCTCTCCCAGGATAATTTGGTAAAACAGAAAAGAATGTGAATCAATCTCCTCTGCAGCTATTCGACAGCTGCACCACCCACCCCCGAGGACTGCTATTTCAGAACTCTGCAGCTGAGGGAGGGCTTGGAGGATTATGCAATGCCGGCTTTGTGGCTCACCATAATTCCAAGGTTCCCCTTCATTCTAGAGGATCCTTTCCATAGTCAGACATGAGAAAGAGCATTCTGTGTACCATGAAGCGATGCTTACTTCTTCAAAAGCAAACAAGCATACAAATGAGAAAAGGTCCTGGCTACCTTTCTTCGTTTTCCTTTCTGCAGGAATGTATCCTGTAATTTGGGAAAAAAAATATGTTGAACCAAATTGTGAAGACACAAAGTTGAAAATACCTCGTATTTGCTTCACTCAGCTCTGCCCACCACCCAATCCATAATCTAATAGGTATTCATTCTGACTCGTTGATGGACAGCCTCACTACCTTCCCAACACTCAAAAGCGGGTCAGTGGACTTTCTGGCTGCTTGGCAACTTGTGTATTTGATCCTGATGTCCTGATAAGAAGGGCTGTGTCTGGAATCCTGGCGCACACTCAACGTTGTTAAACACAAAACCACAGTGAACAAATACCTTTGTGAGCTCATGATGGAACACACTCAAATAGAACAAATAGGATCCCGGTTTACTTGTTCCCAAGAATTTCAAGATATTAATGAACAGCTTACCACCACCCAGTTACCCAGACTCCTATAAGACAAGACTACTTTCATCCAAAAATGTCCAAAAAACTTGATACGTATTTCTAAAGTCAAGTTGGAATGTTCAGGCTTACAGCTTTTCAGTTCATGCATTTTCCATGTTTAAGAATGGGGGATCACTGCCGGAATCCGTGTGGATGTCTGTGTCCATGCAGACGTGAGTAGACCATGTTGCCACCTAAGGCTGTCGATGTCTATGGTCCACGCTGACACTAGTGGACCGTGTCATCATGCTGATGATGTCCATGGCCTGTGTTACCACCCGAAGGCTCTGCAGGCACCCATGGCCCTGTGGTGCTGCCTGAAGTCATGTTGATGCCCTTGGGCTGTGATGCTACCTGGGGTCATGTGGATGTGGGTACCCTATGCTGCCACCTGAGGCCATCTTGATGTCTGTGGTCTGTGCTGCCACTGGGGGACCATGTTTGGGTTTACAGTCTGTGCTATTGCATGAATCCTTGTTGGTGTCTGTGGCCCATGCTGCCACCAGAGGCCATGCTGAGATCTATGACACATGCTGACATGGGAGAACAGGTGGATGTCAGCTATCTGCGCTGTTGTCAGATACCATGTGAAGTCAATGATCTGTGCTCCTGCTGACTGTTCAGGACAAGGAAGCTTTTTCTGCAGTGGTATTGATGACTGCAGACTCACAGTTGAGAAAGACATAGAAGACTTCTGTGATAACCACCACCCTCATTCCACCCCACAAAAAAGTAACAACCTATACTAGAAGCATTGAAGAGAACTCTTAAAAATTGGGGCCATGAAAGAGGGTTGAAGGGAAGGGGGGGGAGAAAGGGAGGGAAACAGAGAAAATGTATAGCTCAATAAAATCAATAGAAAAATTGTGATAAGAATGCTGAACTATAGTTCTATGCAATAGATGACCACTGGTGGAGGTAGAGCAAGTGAAGGACTCACTCTTCTTTAAGGGGCTGGCCACCAGGACTTTGACCATGCTCCAGTGACTACACTGACAACAGAAATTGGACTTGGCTTTTTTTGGTGGGGGCAATCTTTTTGAGGGGGGCAGACTTGTGGGGATGGAAAACTAAGGATGATCAGGGTATATTATATGAAGTTCCAAATAATTAATAAAAATAGTATGTAAAAAAAGAATTCAGGATCCTACAGTAAACAAGCCAGAAAATATGCTTCATGGATCATATGTCTCTTCAAAAATTGAACTTGGGAAGAGACTAGGAAGAAAACTGTCCAATAGTTTAATATGGAAGAATAGGTAGTGACAAGGGGTGATAAGGGTAAAAAGCTTGGATCAGAAAAGTTAACATGGTGGGAAAGCAGGTATGAGATCTAGAAGTCCTTCAGAGAAGGTGTCCTTCATACACAAAGCAGGCTAGAACTCTGCTGTGAGACAATGGTCTTGTTCCCTGTAAAGATTTGTCACTTGTATTGGTTTAATAAAATGCTGGTTTGCCAGTAGCTAGGCAGGAAGTATAGGCAGGATGACTAGAACAGGAGAATTCTGGGAAGAGGAAAGGTTCAGTCTGTAGTTGTAACCCAGACACAGAGGAAGCAAGATGAGAATGCCTCTCTGATAAAAGGTACCAAGTCATGTGGTTAACACAGACAAGAATATGGAGTAGTTTAAGATGTAAGAATTAGTTAATAAAAAGCCTGAGATAATAGGCCAACCAGTTTATAATTAATGTAGGCTTCTGTATGTTTCTTTGGGACTGAACAGCTACAGGACCGGGTGGAACAGAAACCTCTGTCAACAAGAACTCTAGGGACATCTCAGAGCTTAAAGTTCAACAGGCCATGTGGAGGAGTCGGGGGTTCTCCAGAGGGAGTCACAGGACCACTCTGTGGTGGGTCTTCTCAGCCTCTTGCAACCCAAAGAAAACAAGTTGAATTTATTTTTTAAAGTATAATGAAGAGCAGTAGAGGCTCATCAGTAAACACGTGTTTAGAACTGACCAAACTTTTTTAACGATGGGTCTTCTAAAGTGTAGAGGGCAAGAGTGAAAGCAGGATGCTGGAAGAACACAGCATGTGATCAGACAACTTACATTTTGTTTAGCAGGTCTGGCTGAGGAATGAGGGGATGAAAAGCCAACTTGATGATCTCCAAACAAGCAAGAGCCCATGAAGTCCAGAAAGAACATCTTTCAATTCCCACCAGTGAGGCTTGTGGGTAGTTACTGAGAGCTGTTTGCTGGAGATGCCTCAGCAAAGTAATACAGACTTATTGTCAGTGCTGTTTGCTGGGAGTCAGGAATCAAGACGTTGGTGTATTGCTTTCTTCTGACACATCTATCCTTTGATTGGCTGCACTCTTCAGTTGTCTTTATACTAACTTCCTCCTCTTTAAAGGATATCAATTATGTAGGGTTAGTGCCCACTGAAACACATGTCAAATTAGTCCCTTCCTTAAAGCTTCTGCCTTTAAATATTACCACCTTCTGATGCACTGGATGTCAGAACGTCAGCATGCAGTTCAGGCAGTTGGGGCAGGGGACACACTCCAACTACAGCAGGAAATCAATAAACTTATTCTGATAGATGATCATGCCTTGAACTTAGGTGGTCATGGTGGAGATAGTAAGAGACCAGAGATGTGGGAAATGTCTTCAAGGTAATTACAACAGAATTTGCTGGAGCTTGAACATGTTGCATCTGAAATTTTAAGATTAGAGTTGTAAAAATTGCACTGATAGCAGTGGCATTTTCCGAAGCAAAAAGAAGTAGAGAGTGTGGCAGAGGATAAACTGTAGATTCTGTCTAGACATGTGGACTGTGAGCTGCAATTTCAGCAGCCTAATGGCTAGAAGGCTAGAAGGTGAGAGGAGCCAATGATGCAGACCATTTTAAGGATGAGAAAGCTTGTTTTACAAAAGCAACCTAAGTGTTTTTGTGCATGGAGTACATTTTAAAGCTTTCAACCCCACAACTCCCATGACTGAACAATTCTATCATCACATGAGACTCTTAGAGAGTGGTAAAGAGGTCCCGGGAGAGAAAAATCCATGCAGAGTTCAAATACTCACAGCTCACTGGATGTCAGATACCATATAAATATAAAAGAGTAGCCTTACTCCTACAAAGAGCCCAGGGAAATTTTAGAAGAAACTGGTATTTCTATACAAGGAAATTGAAAATTTTACTGCTTACTCCATATTCCAAAATTTTGAACTAAAATGGATGAAAGATCAGATTTGGAAAATAGACTAACATATGGGAGATTGTCTGTGTATAGCCTGTAGTCAAAGTTCTTACTGATTATCATGGTATCTATAACCACAGGACAAAATAGCTAAAATCAGGAAATGCTCCTCAGATATTCATTTTACAAAATGCTTTGTCATTGTCTGTGTCTGCTTTAAAGTACACAGTGGTCACAGAAAAAGCCAAAGTTTAAGTTTCTTTTTAATAATTTTTCTTTTTCATTTTATTGAAGATAGAGTTTTCCCATATAATATATCCTGATTACTGTTTCCCCTCACTCTATCCTCCCAGTTTTCTCCACTTCCTCTACAATCTAGATTAACCTCTTTTTTGTCTTTCAATACAAAGCAAACAGGTTTCTAAGAGATAAATAATAGTTTAGTATAGTATAGTATAATGATAAAACTCAAACTAACATGTTGGAATAGGACAAAACAAATGGAAGAATAGAAGCGTAAGCAACAAGTATAGACAAAGGCATGGGAGTGCCTTCAACCAGTACCCTTTAAGATATCAGCCCACTTGGGCATGGCCTCTTATACTATAAATGCCGAGGTAGTTTCCTAATTTTCTGAGAAATCGCCACACTGACATCCAAAGGGGTTGTACCAGTTTGCATTCCCACCAGCAATGCAGAAGTGTTCCCTTTACCACACAACCTCTCCAGCATAAGTTGTCATCAGTGTTTTTGATCTTGGCCATTCTTACAGGTGCAAGATGGAATCTCAGAATCATTTTGATTTGCATTTCTCTGATGGCTAAGGATGTTGAGAATTTCCTTAAGTGTCTTTCAGCCATTTTAGATTCCTCTGCTGAGGATTCTCTGTTTAGGTCTGTACTCCACTTTTTTATTGGATTGTTTGTTCTTCTGATGACCAGTTTCTTAAGTTCTCTGTATATTTCGGAGACTAGGCCTCTGTCTGATGTGGGGCTGGTAAAGATATTTTCCCATTCTGTAGGTTGTCATTTTGTCTTGTTGACCGTGTCCTTTGTTTTACAAAAACTTTTCAGTTTCAGGAGGTCCCATTTATTAAATGTTTCTCTCAGTGTCTGTGCTACTGAAGTTATATTTAGGAAGTGGTCTCTTGTGCCAATGCATTCAAGTGTACTTCCCACTTTCTCTTCTATGAGGTTCAGTGTGGCTGGCTTTATATTGAGGTCTTTGATCCATTTAGACTTGAGTTTTGTGCATGGTGATAGATATGGATCTATTTTTATTCTTCTACATGTTGATATCGAGTTATACCAGCACCATTCATTAAACATTCTTTCTTTTTAATTTTATATTTTTTGTTTCTTTGTCAAAAATCAGGATTTTGGAGGTGTGTGAGATAACTGTTAAGTTGCCCGTGGAATCCATCACAAACTCCCTGGCCTGGGAGTTGCTTTGGTCTGGACTCCAAATCCCAGCATGCCAGGTCCTGACCCCTCCCTGGGGGGGATCAGGTCCACTCCTATAGGGTATTTAAGTTGGCTCCCAAAGGAGAAACACGTGGGTTTTGGGTCTGCATGGACTCCCTGCTGTCCTGTCTCCCTGCCATGCGCTCGGCCACCTGAGAGCGTCATTCTTAATAAAACAATGGGCATTTTGACTTAGTTTGATTTGACCTATTGGATTTCTTGCACCGGCAGAACTGATTCTTTCTTATTATTTTTACTTAACAGTAACCCAGACCCAGAAAGACAATAATCATATGGACTCACTCATAAGTGGTTCTTAAATGTAAAGCAAAGAAAACCAACCTACAAATCCAGTCCCAGAGAACCTAGACCATAATGAGGACCCTAAGAGAGACATAGATGGTGCCAATCTACATGGGAAGTAGAAAAAGACAAGATCTCTTGAGTAAATTGGGAGCATGGGGACCATGGGAGAGGGTTGATGGGAGGGGAGAGGAAGGGAGTGGAGCAAAGAAAAATGTATATATCAGTAAAATCAATCAATTAAAAAAGGAAAAAATATTAAAATAAATATAAAGAGAAAAAATATACTGCCCATGATAGTCCTTAATAAATGTTGGTTGAATTTATTAGTTCTCAAATGCTTTTGAATAAACTGTAGTAATAATGGGCCTTCTAAATGAATAAATAAATGCCAAGGTAAATCATGTGCTCACTCTCTCTCTTGGCTTCTGGGTTTGCTTCCTGTTCCCTGTTTGGGCAGAGGACTGTGACCTGTGAGTCTACCCCTAAATAAATATCCCCTTATTGTACTCAATTCTGAGCTAGTGTGGGATTATTTTATAGTGTCCATCTTCACACAGAGACTCACTGATTACCACACTATAAAAACACTTAATTAGAAGTCATAAGGACCTAAGGACCAGTAGGGGAAAAAGAGAGCAGAAAATGTATGTAACTAAAGCAAAATGAATGAATAAAAAATAAGATAATTTTAAAAAGAAAAAACTTGACACATTATGAGACATGATTGTTCAAAGATACCCTTGAGTTTGCTTTCTGTTGGCCTTCTACTGTTGGGCATGTAGCCTACCCTTAAAGAGTAATTTGTTTCCCCAATGAGACTCCCTTGGAAAAAAAGCTAAATTTTCATTTGCAAGTGGTTAATAAATTGGAGATGGCTTCTGGGTTAGGGATAGGGGCGTGAGTCTACTTCTGCTTTCAGCTCTAGGACCCCACATGGTGCAGACCTGTGCAGGCCCTGTGCATGCTGCCTCAGTCTCTGAGAAGTCACATGTGCACAGATCGTATTGATTTAGACAGCATTGTTTTCTCGATATCCTCAATCCCCTATGGCTCTTACTGCTTTCTTACTCTTTTCTTCTTCCTCTTCTGCAGGGTTCCCTGGGTCCTGAGAGGAGGGATTTAATGGAGACATCCTATTTAGAACTTAGTATTGCAAGGTCTCTCACTCTCTGCATAATGTCTGGCTGTGAGAGTCTGTATTTTCTCCAATCTGTTGCAAGGAGATGCTTCTCTGGCACTGATCTATGAGTATGGCTAGATGTCATTAGGAGTCATTTTATTGCTACATTACTTTTAGACCAGTAGCATTTGGTTTTACCCTCGGTCTCCATGCTGTCTCTTCTCAGGTTCGTCGTCACCCAAGCAGTGTCATGGATGAATTCCATGTTGTGGCATGGTTCTTAAGTGAAATCAGATATTGCTTGTTTACTCCCTCAAGCTTTTTGCCAACATTGTATTAGCATAGCCTGCATGCAGGACACCATTATACATCAAAGGGTCTGTGGCTAGTTTGGTGCTTATGTGTCTCTTTCAGTAGCCTGCAGAGTACCTTCCTGTACCAGAGGCCCTGGAACATAGAGTTAAGGGATCTATGTAGGTATCAGATCAACATCTCCATGTTCACTGAGTTATGAATGTGCTGCCTTCAGCAATGAGAACTCGCTATTAGTTTGTGGAGAGTAACCTACAGTCTTGGCAACAGTCTGGGTTGTTTGAGGGTTCCTATAAGACCCCTTTGACACATAATTCAAGTAACCCATTCCTGATACTGGAAGCTTCATTTGGTAGCCAGATGGGGTTCTGTCTCCTGAATTATTTAGTTATTTCATTAAGATTGCCTTTATATATGTGTATATATAAAGTTTCTGCTGTGTTAGGTTCCCATACTACTCTTCAAATGATGCTCAGTTTAACTGTCACTGTCCATATTCCCTCCCTCATCCCCATCTTCTCTCACTGCTTGATCCTCCAGTTCCAATTCCCCCGATCCATCCTATTTCCCTTTGCAAGGGAGATCTAACTGTCCCTCTATACTCTATTACTTTATACCTAACCACTGTGGTTCTATCGATTGTTTCTTTCTTATCCTTGAATTAACAGCTAATATTCACATATAAGTGAAAACAAAACTTATTTGTTTTACTGGGTCTCAGTTACCCCACCTGGGATGATTTTTCCTGGTTCTATCCATTCCCTGGCAAATGTCATATTTTTGTGCAAACTGTGCAAATCTACATTTTTATCCATTCTTCTGTTGAGGGACATGTAGGTTTGCTTCCAATTTCTGGTTATTATGGATAGGCTGAAGGCACAGCTTGAATGTGGTATGTGGGGGTCAGAGGGCAAATTGTGGGAGCCAGTTCTCTCCTACAGTGAGGTTTCCAAGATTGAACTGAGATTGTCAGGTTTGGTGGTGTTTTTTTCCAATCATGTCCATGCCTTCATATTTTGGCAGAAATTAAGAAATTGTTCCTTCTGTTATAGAATTTGGCGTCTGCACAGAGAGTTGAATCATGATAGTCCACTGTGAGTTGTGCTCAGTTGGGCAGAAGCCTCCTGCGTATGCAGCTAGACCACTACTGAGAGGTGGTACATGGGCCACCAGGCCCCTCCATCCACCCACACCATCCTGAGAAGGATGCCAGAAGATTGAGTCTACACCGGAGGTGAGATCCTGTCATTCCCACCATGCCTCCGCTATTTTTAAAGAATAATGAACAAGACGAAGCAGGATGACTCGCCCACAGCCCTGCAGGAGAGGAACAAACCTGTATGCTGTTAATGTATGGTTTGTAGAGTCAGCTCTTGAGAAAGATTAGCCCACCTGTTCTGAGCCTCCTCTTCTGAACCTCAGGAAAGGCTTTTCATGGGGCCATCAGCAAAGAGAAGTAACTTGTCTCTTGTTTTTATGTGGTTTTTAGAGAGTCTCCAAGGAACATGTCCAGTAACTGTCTGCTTCTGGATTTGTGCTTCTGGCTCCTATGTATGGCGAGACTATGATTATGGGGTAAGTCGCATATTACCAATTCTGAGTATGCTTTTGCTGCCATGGCTGAGATCACTGTGTGTTCACTAAAGCCTTTTTCGCTTCATCTGGACATATAGTTTTGTCCTGGCTGTTATCGTAGTCATATGGTCATTAGTCACATGAAGGCAGTTCTCCACCTGGTTCATACAAACCTCCCTATAGCACCCTTCATCCTGAGGACAGAAACAGAGCAGAAATTCTGAGGTCCTAGGAGACAGTGCAGTCATAAGGTAGAGCTTCCTGAGGCCCTCGCTAGTTTTCCAAAAGTGCTTGATGAATTCCGTAGGTCTACGTGCTGCAATGGTGTGAATCCAGCCCTGCAGAACTAGAAAGCCTGAGGGTATGTGTAGGAGGCCAGTGGTGTAGGTGTGTAGGATAGCCAGTGTCTACTGAAGTCAGCTGAGTACCCAATAATGAAACAAACACCACCAAGTTTTCCGTCACAGATCGGTTAAGGTCCCACCAAGCTCTATGCACAATGCAGCAATAAGGTCAGGTAAAGTTTTCCAGATTAACAGTGTGTCTTGACTTGGTAGCAAAGGTCAAATAGAGTGTCACCAAAGTCTGTCATTTTAAATAAACTCAACCTGACAAAGCGTGGAGAGTCATGTCACTAAGGAATCTTCCACACAAGTCAAACTCTGTGATGACATCTGCCAATTCTGTCTGCAGGTCTGAACCCATGTAGCCCTAATAAAAAAACAAAATTGAAAAAAAAAAAACTGCTCAACTTTAAGGATAGAGTTGATAAAATAGTAAGCATGTGTTTACTCTTTATTATTATTATATTTACTTTTCATCATTTTTTTCTTTGAAAATTCCACACATCTATAACGCTTTCTAATTATTCTCTCTCTGAAGTCTGCCTGGTCTTTCCTCCCATTTCTATCCACCCCCTGTCCATCCCTTCTACTCCCCTTTTCAAACTTATGACTTTATTGCTAGTTTTGAGACCCATTAAAATTCTACATATTCATGAGTACCATATGATATTTTACATACATATACACAGTGTAGTATTTTAATTAGCTTAAAAATACATGTTCCCGAAACATTTATTTTGGTCTTGAGTAAAAAGGGTTAGAGAAAGCTTTTCAGATAAGGAAATCAGCTCAGTGTAAACATCAAAGTCTTCTCTTCTGGGTATTTTATATTAAGACAAGCTTAGAGATCTCAAACTTACCTGAGAAGGAAACTGACTACAGAATTTGTATGATCTTTTGGGTTTTTGTTTGTTTGGTTTGGTTTTTGAGACAGGGTTTCCCTGTGTAATCATCCTAGCTGTCCTTGAACTAGCTCCTGTAGACCAGGCGGACCTTGAACTCACAGAGATTTGCCTTCCTCTGCCTCTCGGCATGCACCACCACTGCCCAGCAAGAATTTGTATGATCTTAAGGGGAATGTATGTTCTCCTCACTTTAGTGAGCAGAAGATCAGATTTGCTATCAACTAGAGATTATTCTCAACTCCCATTTTTCTTTTCTGAATAAGATTTTTGGCTCAATTATACCATCCATTACCTTCCACTGCAGGATTAATGTGGAAGGGAAGTCTCTTCATCATTTAAAGATCCTGTTTGGTCCTAAGGAGGCAGAGAAGCATAAGGAATACCTGAGACTCCATTTGACTTGGGCTAAGAACATGCCTTTCTTGTGATAATGCATTTCACAACATGAGAGCCTTACATGTACATACTATACATATACATACACCCTTCTTCAAGCAATGCATCTAGCAACCTATTAACAACTCAGTACCTCCCCCTGAATGAAGTTACACAAACACCTCACTCTGAAAAATAGAATAGGCTTTACCTCCCCCTAACAACCATTGAACTTAATCCATTTAAAGCAATACTTCACTTGTGTTCAGGTACAGAGTGGGGTTAACAATCTGGCTCAGACAGTAATGTACAATGAGGCAAAATGGTGTCCCCAAGTGAACTTTTAGGAAGGATGATCTGCTTGCCATGTTATACCTACACATAACTGGGTAGGCATATGATCAAGATCAGATAGACTGCAGGACAGGAAACAATTATATAACTTAAGCTGTCTATCAAAATAGAGAACCCCATAGACATACCTGTAACTGGAGGAGAGGGCTGCTTGTCATCCCAGTCACCCGGCTAGCTTACACCCGAAATAATCACACAGAAACTGTATTAATTAAAACACTGCCTGGCCCATTAGCTCTAGTTTCTTATTGGCTAATTCTTACATCATAATTTAACCCATTTCTGTTAATCTGTATATCATCACGAGGTTGTGGCTTATCAGAAAAGATTCAGCATTTCTGACCTGGCGGTTCCATGGCATCTCTCTGTCTGTCCTTCTTTCTAGCATTCAGTTCTGTCTTCTCCATGCCTATCTAAGTTCTGCCCTATCAAAAGGTCAAGGTAGTTTCTTTCAACCAATGAAAGCAACACATAAACAGAAGGACCTTCTATACCACCTGCTTCTCTTGAATTCCATAAAAGCAAACCCCAAGCAATAGTAGTACTCATACAGCCCACTGCCATTCCTAACAATGTATTCCTTCCTAACCTGTACTATGATTTCATGTTGAATAAAGTATTCTTGATACCTTTGCAACCTGTGTGCATCTTTATTCAAATCACTTGGAAACACCTGCTCAGATTCCAGCATGACTGTTTGAAATCTTGGCTAGTGTCCCTGGAAGTATAAGAGTGTTCTGTAGAGGTTGTAAGACAGAAGTTTGTGTTTGGTGGCTGAAAAAGTACACCATTTGCATGCACATATTAAGCTATCTTCCTTTTTCTGTCTTATCTACACACATAATCAGTTTCTGCAGAGGAGTATAGCAACAGAGCTGTTCAAGGGAAAGATTAAGATAATGTAATAATTCTGACTTCTACAGTGGACCCAAAATAACCTCCCACAGTGACCATCCATTCTGTTTTTATCTTAAATAAAGTCACTTTAGCAGCTGCAGCAGATGGCTTGGGGGTTAAAGGGCTACAGGTGGTAGGTACCTAGGTCCTGTATCAGAGCAGAAAACACCACCTTCTGCACAAATACTCAGCCTTGCTATCTGAGGGGGAAATAGGCATTTTCTTTGTTAACCTCTTGGCATCTAGATATGGTTTATTGTAACAGTTGGGTGACACTGTTTAATAGGGACTTCTTTATCAAGGTTTACTGATGTAATAGAAAAGGGTATTGTCTTTCTGGGTTCTCATAATCACGTAAAACATGTCTTCAGGAAAGGAGAAACTTACAGATGAATCATTTTTCCACTTGGAGCCTTTCTAAGGGTCTGTAATTTGAGAAACATTGTGTAAACACCCATGCTAAATAAGGAATTTCCTACTAGTCAGATAAACAAAAGCAAGAGCTGACCCCTGACTTTAGAGTACTCACAATAATGGAACCATTGTATATCCATTTATGGAACTAAATTAATAAATAAGTACTGAAAGATTCTCAGATCTCTACCAAAATGAGTTATGCAGGTGCAGGTTAAACAAAATACAACACAAAATTGGAACTAGATTTAGGATAAACTTTTACCGTATATCAGCACAATCTTATGAGCAGTTGGTAAGCAGACATGGGACTTACCAGAAAGAAAGGAGAGAATATCTAAATAAGAAAACTTTTAATCAGTGAAGAACCTTGATCTCTCTCCCAGGACATCTATAAATCACGCACCTCTGGGATTAATGATCTCTTGGCTTGAGTAGAGTTTTAAGGTTGCTATGAGGTAGTTAAAAAGCTAGACCCATCCTGACAAAAGTTAACTCCAAGCTAATTCTGAAGTTTGGCTTTCTGCTCTAACGGTTGTGATGTTGTATTTAGTCTGTGCCCGAGGGACTATTAGCAGCCTCCACAACATCTAGAGCAATTATCATCAAGGGAACCTATTGTTTGTTCTTCCTCCTTATGCAAATCGCAGCCAAAACTCTATCTGTGCATACAGAATCTATTCCATTACAGGGATTCGCATAAAAGGAAATAATCTCATGTCAGCTGCTGGGCTACGCTTTCATCAGTCCAATGCTGAAAACACTGGGCTTCAGCTCTCTTCACATTTGAAAGTGTTATTCTGTTTTACATTCCACTGGGGATTTTGAATTTAGAATTTTGTCCCTAGAAACTTAAAGCGGCAAATACTAAGGGAACTTTTTTTTTGATACTATTAATCTGTGACCACAAATAACTGCTAGTAGTGTCTTGAACAAGAGGGGCTGTAGAAACTCCATAACCCTTGCATAGAAAGAAGACTGACTAGCTAGGGAGGAAGGTTAGCAGACATTCAGTGAAGATATTGTATGTAGAGGTTTCATATGACAGCGAAACACTTTAGCTATTTATTGTCCACCAAAAACCCAAATAATTATTTTATATGGGTGCCAAAAATCTGGGATGAACACAGGAACACTGTCTCCAAAGTTATGTTTGATGTGGTTGTTTGACGTTTTAGTCTGCACATACACCAAAGAAAATTCTAAAATTTTTATTATCTTTAAGCTATAAAAATCAACATCAAATGGCAAGATACATACTAGTCTGAAAAATATTTAACATTCTCCTGTATCCAATCTACAAAAGGGAGCAGAACCGGGACCACATCTCAGAAGAAAAGAGGATAAGCACACTGAATTAAAGTAACACACCCTGGATTCAGCATCTTCATTGTGAACTGAGGCCAGGAGTCCCTTCTACTCTGCCACTCCACGGATCTCCTCCAATTCATCCACTGCACTGTGGATCTCCTCCAGTTCATCCACTGCACTGTGGATCTCCACCAATTCATCCATTGCACTGTGGATCTCCACCAATTCATCCACTGCACTGTGGATCTCCACCAATTCATCCACTGCACTGTGGATCTCCTCCAATTCATCCACTGCACTGTGGATCTCCACCAGTTCATCTTTTGCACTGTAGATCTCCACCAATTCATCCACTGCATGTGGATCTCCACCAGTTCATCTTTTGCACTGTAGATCTCCACCAATTCGTCCACTGCACTGTGGATCTCCTCCAATTCATCCATTGCACTGTGGATCTCCACCAATTCAACCACTGCACTGTGGATCTCCTCCAATTCATCCATTGCA